>APFE030650679.1:0-32327 GCA_000404065.3 Pinus taeda | reverse complement strand
CTTATGTTCAATTTTTGGAAGTCCTCAATGTGCTCCATCATTGAACCCTTTTGTTTGAGATTTATCAATTGGCTAAAAAAGGTGTTGCTTTTTGTATCCTCATAATGTGCTATAATTTCTTCCGTAAAAATTTCCCAAGTGACAATTTATTTATGAGAGCAAAGCCATCGATACCATACAAACTGATTTGGTTCCAAATATAAAGTTGCAATACGTATCTTTTGTGTGTTTTGCACATTATGGAGATCAAAAAATCGCTCCATCTATAGTATCCATGTTCCGGGATCCTTTCCATCAATCTTCCTCATATCAATTTTTGGAACATGGTTGGTCTTCAGTCCAACATTAGAGTCTATCAAATCATGATTAAAATTTCTTTTATTCTGATCATGAGTTTCCTTTACTACCCTTTCACCATTAGTGACCATTTCTTGTAGCAACTTATTCAAATTTATCTTCAATTCTTCCATCTTATCATCCATGCCATTCATCTTAGCATCCACGCCATCCATCTTAGCTTCCATGCCATCCATCTTAGCTTCCATTCATCTTGAGTTCATTTACCTGTAGTGAGAGGAAATTGTTGGTACTTGGTCTTGTAATTTGATATATTCATGATTGCATTTCTTCCTTTTATTCCGAGTCATGCTAGAGATTTCAGTTTCTTACTAGGTGTTTCCATTTTCTTTCTTTGGGGCATTAATTAATGTTAATAATTCTTCACTATTCCCTTTGAATTCCTTCAAACTAATTTTTCAAACCAATCTTATGAAAAATTAAAAAAAAACTACACACCTTTTTTTTCACTTTGTAAGAGCTTGATATTGAATCTGTTGTATCTTTGTAACTGTAGATCTTGAATATCTGAAATTGCGCCTTGCGGTAGCCCTTCGATTCCTCTTTCTAACCCTGCAAGTCTGATCAAGATTGGATTCTCCAAGGGAGATTTATGCCAAATCTCCCACGGTGACCTAATTATAGACTAATTCAGTAGAGCGAACTTGTACGACGTGCCGCATGTCACTGTTTCAACCTTAGTACCTGAAACTAATATACATAAAACTAAAGGTCGTCCTCTTTCTGAAAAATATTACAAAATTTCAATTTGATGCTCAAAACAAAAGTTATGATGATTTCTCCAGGTCACCTGTTTGGAATGTAATTCCGGAGTCTGCAAAAACCATAACTTTCTCAAATTATACCTCCGCAAATATAGTGCAACAAGCTCTAAAATTCGGAGCCAAAGTTCAGAACGATTTTGGCCCAAATGGGTTTTTTTGTATCTTCTTAAACGCCACAGAAAATAGTTATAGTGAAAATTCCATGATGACCTCTTTGGAGCAGCGAAACCCTAGAATCCAAAGCTCTGATACCAAATGTTAGGAAACCAGCTCACAAAAAGATAGAAAACATAGATCAACGCCTTAGAATTCAGCCTCTTTGAGGCGGCAACCTTTTTTACATTACACAAATGAAAAATTCTTAGATGATACAAATGACTAAACCTCCCTTCTATATATAGGAGTCTAAGGGGTCACAACATAATCAAGCCGACATAACAGTAATAACATAAGGGCACAAAAATAACAATAGTGGGTTTCTATAGGGCATACTAATAACAATATGGGGACAATAAGGGCACAATAATAACAATAAGGGATATAATGACAATAGTAATGGCGGAATCACTAGTATTATAGGGACCTAACAGATCACCCTGTCATATTTCTTCCTCAGGTCCCAAGTGTTCTTCTTCGTCCAGTTGCACTATTCCTTCTTCCAAGGCTCCGCGAACTATCATATTTATCGGTGCTGCCATGCGCAGAATAGGCATATTGTACTCAATCGGAACTATAGTGTTTGCTCCATATGCCAACCTAGAAGGCGTCTACCCCGTTAGTTTCTTGCACGTTGTCCTATAAGCCCATAGAACTGTTGGTATGTGCAGGTCCTAATCACTCCGCTATGCATTATACACCCTGTTCAGTGTTTCGCACACTTTGTTAAAGGATTCTGCGTGGATAACCTTATGCACACTCATTATTTCCATAGTTTGTTGTCCCAAATAGAGGGACCGTTCGTGCAATTGCCTCACCAACACCTACTTATTGACCATGTTCCCGAACGTGAAGTCCATGTACATCCGCATAGGTTGTTTACCATCTGCTTGTACCCACCTGAACAGATGCGTGCGCAAATCATCCCATCCATCATTCTTTTCTATTAGTCACATCTCACGGGGACTTCACTATGGGAGCAATACCATACCACGTGCATTCATATTGGGGAATATATATTGAGGAGAAAAGGACATAATATATTGAGCATATAATAGGGGGTAAAAGGTTTTTATATGGTCAAGTATAAAATGGAGCTCAAAGTTAATGAAAAAATATAAAGGGGTATAAAAAATGTTAATGAAAAAATCAATACTTACAATATCTATTGAAATTCAGGGTTTTTTAAATTGGGAAGGTGTATTGGGTTCGTATTGGTAGGGGGTTAAATAATGTGACTTTTAGAGGTATTTTCCAATATGTAGTCAAATTAAGGGTATTGTTTAGTATACCATGAATGCACGTGCTATGTATGATGTTTATTTACTGAAGCCCCCATGTCACATTTGAGGCTTCCTAAAACACATGTGCATCATTCTCCTACATTCGCACTAGTCCTCAAAGCTTCCTTGGTGCGTACCCCACCACTTCGCGGGCATAGCACATAGTACCCATTTCAAAGCCTCGAAACGTTGTTTCTCCGACACCTCTCTTTCAAATCTGTTCAGGAAAGCATCTACCTCACTTAACCCATCATAAGTAGGTAGATCCCTTACTTCTGTCAATATGTAGTGCATCGATCTTGTCATCATATTACAGTTCAGCATGGTCACCTCATGCAACTAGTTCTGCCATCACTCTATTTCATCATCAAAATCCGATGTACAGGAGCTTTCGCGCTCCCATGAGATTCATCTATCCACGGTGGGATTTACCCAGTCTTACTCTCGCATGGTTATCTTGTAGATGTAGTCCAAGTCGTCATCGCTTTCATAGTCACACACTGTCTCAGTGCAGCGCGATCCCTCAGTAGGGTCCAAAGGTAAGACTATGCACATAGACTTTTTCTCAAAAATAATCTTGTGCTTCTTTAGATTTATCACCCCGTTCATGTCAGTGGCCCAATCAATTCCTAATAGTGCAGGGTCGGGATTGTTGTCATCCCCAATCTCTATCACTTCAAAGTCTACTAGTGCACTTTCCCCTTCAATATCCACGGTGATTCCCTCAATCTCCCCATAGGTATGATCTTTTTCTAGTTCGCCATTTGTAGCTAGATAGAAGACCATTGTAATGTAGGCCTTCCCATGTGCTCCCATGTCTGCTTCGACAGAATGTTCACATCTGACCCTAGGTTTAGAATTACTTGGTCCATCTCATATTCTCCAATCTACGCGGTCAACCTCATTTCTCTTCCCATCCTCATCGCATGCTTTTCAATCTTCTGGACTACATGCGGTTCTCCTGGAATGGTCCCAGCGCATCTATTAATGAGTTCCTACAATCCCTTTACAGCCTTGCTGTCGCATAGTAGCTTCATGCATGTTTCTAGGAACATCGTGAGCATCGTCCATTTTCGACTCCATTCTATCTTTGCTTCCTGAAGTGGAGGCATCAGTGAAGCTCTTCCTAGCTTCCATGAAGGTTTCTTTAGCGTGATCCAAATCAAACTCTAGTTCTTTCGTCGGAGCCTTGCAAACCCAAGTAATATCTTCAAGCTGCTTGCCTTTATCATCCGCTGTCGTAATTCCACTTTGGAGTACAATGTTCACGTTAGGGTCTTCCTCGTGAAACTCAAACCTTATCATTTGTAGGTTCTAACTTGGGGGAGGTTGGAGCACTCCCGTGTCACGCAGCCTCACTATCAATGTGGGACAATCCTCCGTCTCATGATCAAACAAGGTACAATACAAGAACGATGGATGCGTTGGATTCATACAATCATGGGCATAATGTCTTAACCCCCCACGATTGTAACATATCAGTTGTTCACGACCTCTTCCAGGTCCTCCTCCACCTCAGCCTCGTATGTGCCCCTGAAATCCAGTCTGCACCACCCCTAGGTCCTGGTCAAGGGGTCGTGTTTTGGCCTGAACTCTGTAGGTAGGAGTCCTATCCATCATCATCTCATAGCTTATACTGGTGCACTCATCATGTCTCATTGATCTACAGAAATTACAGAACAGTTGTGGTGAATTCTGTGTGTACTTCTGCAACAAATGGTAGTTTTCCATAGCATGCTTTCCTCCTATTTGACAAATCATGCACCACAAAGAAAGCATCACGCTAGGTCTTGCATGTGCCTCTGGTCTTAACGGCATCGGTCCTCCTCCCGCGAGGTAATTTGCAAACACTGGGCAGTGGTCCTTGTCATGACCTTGACCCTTACATTTAACACACCATACCTCATCGCACACTTCTAGGTGAGTTGTCCTGTCCTGTTTCAGACTCTGTATCCCAAGGCATAATTTTTTCAACTACGCGTGGATCTGCTGAACCCCAAGTTAGGATCCTATATTGGGGTCTCATGTAGCCTCATCATGATCTCCAATGCCTCTACCTGAGTTGTTAACCTCTGTTGTGATAGCGCGTTCCTCAAATGCAATGTTATCAATGCTACAAACCATTCGTGGTGCTTTCCATCTGTAGCTTCGTGAATCATGCACTTCAATCTCTGATCCAATTCCCAAGGGGTCTCACCTGGTAGCATCATGATCTCCTTGAACCCAATGATCGACTGCGCCTTTGACTTCGGCCTGCTAAATTCTCTGTTCAACACAATTTGGATATTCGCGATCCCCACATTTGGATTGTCATTAGAATTCTTAATATACCAGGTCAGCGTGTGATCCTACACAACACTGACCAACGTCACTTTCTTTATATTGTCATCTATAACTCCTTGCACTTCCCATATAGTTTTCATCATGAACCAAAACTGGTCCAGATCTTCATTTCCTACTCCCTTAAACACTGACAACTTTATCACGCTTGCCATATTGACTCACGGTGGTGGCAGAGGTGGTACGGGCGAAGATGGGGGTGAAGGCAGTGAAATTGGTGGTGGTGTGGGTGTGGGTGGTATGCACGGAATCCTCTACCTTATTAAATTGATTGCACTTCTTGGTGAGACCTTCGCGAGCTCTTCCTCATCCCCTCACAGAGGTGAAAACAAGGGGCTAGTTTCTAGTTCTGCACTACCTTCATTTTTCTACAAATTATCTCACTTCGCATAACCCCAAACATCAATGTATTCGGATAATCCACTTTTCTAACAGTAGCATTTTAATCCAAGTGTGCAGAGACTTAACGTACTTACCTCGTAGTCCTTTGAGGAAGCGTTGCTCTACCTCGTTGTAGCTGATTGAAGTATCTACCGCAAACTCAGTAATGAGTCCTCCTATAATTCAATCGAGCCAATGATCAACATCGCACGCGATATTATCCTTTGATGCTTCCAATCTGTGCACCAAATTTGGGGTCCACACAATAGGACTCTCGAGCTTGCACCTTCCTTGGCTATCTACTAACTTTGCGATCCACTCATAAAACTTAGTAGGGAAAGATGCAAGGAAAATTTCATGGATATCTGTGTACATGTAGCAGTCTAACCACTCTTCTTTTTATAGTCGCGGATTCCTTTTCTCCTGCACTGCGAACTTGTGAATTCTCCTGTCCAACCAACCTTCAATTTCTTTCTTAGTTGGATTCCAATGATATGACATCAGACATCTCTATGCAGATTCTGGTCCTGGCAATGGAACCATTTGTTGGCTTGTTGGGGCCTAACCCAAGTTCAGAGTTAATTAGCCAAACAAATCCCTATCCTACTGGCCCTTTTGGCAACATTCCACGGAGCGCAGACTGAGGTCTCACCCGAAGCAGTATGGGGGGATGCTCGAACCAGGTTTCCACACCCTTGAGATGTCTGAGGGGTTGATTTAGTCCAACTGTGAATACCCTCGCGCAGGTTACTTCATGCACTTTCCTGACCTGCGAGGCCTTCGCTGCCTTGTTATATTCACCTTCGCGACACCCTAACTAGGGGTTGTGGAGCTTTCATGCTGCTAGGGCAGCGATCTACGCTATTTCCCCAAGTCACACTGCAGATCTTACTTATCTTCTTATAATAGTTAGTTATCTTCGCGTAAACAGATACCTTATATTATATTCACTTATTCAATACATTCATATAAGTTCACGTAGCAAATAAACATTAAGCATGAAATTCATACCCAATATACTTCAATGCATAAAACAAGAAAAGATACACAAAAATATGGTAAAACTTCTCTTTATGAATGCTTCAATCGGTTACAGACTCAACCTGCCCTGTGCATTCAGTTGCAGGGGTCCATGCACTCAGCTGCAGACTACTAGGCCTCTGCACACTCAGCTGTAGAGCCTTCTCCTACTCTACGACCCAAAGACACAATTCTACTCTTAGAATCAATGCTTCATGGGTTGATTTCCTTCTCTTCTTCCATTCCTTAGATTGTCTCTTTACACTTAGAGCCTTGCTCTATTTATAGAATCCCATGGTCTACAAACCATGGGTAGAACTCTCAAGCCGACCCTATATTTACAAAAGTAAGGGCGTTCAACCCTATGAATCTATTACAACTTTGCAGTCCGCGCCCACAAATCGTTGAGTTTGTACAATGGACTTAGTCAAAACTTGGGCTTTAAGCCCCAAAACATTCCTTGGGGGGGATCCCACGCCCAACATAGGGTTTCCTTTTTAACCCTTTGAGATGCCATTATCCCATTTACTAAGAAAATTTTAAAATTTGTTTATATATATATATATATATATATATATATATATATAATATATATAGATATATATATATATATATATATATATAATATATATATAATATATATATATATATATGAAGCATTTACAAAAGGCCATTATTTTTAGGTGGTAACTAGGTAATAATAATGCCATTCACTAAATCTAATGAGGTGACCAAGCTGAATCATGATGAGACCTCTTGTCCTTTTGTTGATTTAGTGGGTCCTGACCCAGGTTTAGAGTTAGTTGCGCCAAACAAAACCCTACACTACTGGCCCTTTCGGCATCAATCCACGTAGCGTGAACTGAAGTCTCACCCAAAGCAGAATGGGGGGATGCTGGAACCAAGTTTTTGCATCCAAAGATCAGTGTGATGTCCTTTTATGATCTAGACCTGCCTTCATGTAGATCTCTAAGCCCTTAAGGCTTAGCGTTGTAATTTCACTCGATCGGCCTCTAGACCTCCGCAAATATCTACGACTGGCTTTTTCGGACCTTGAATATGCAATTTAGCTACTTACACACACCATAGGTTATCCTTAGATCAGTATTTACTCATATCTACCGAAGTGTGTTATAACCTTAACAAAAAGTGTTATGATATTCACATAATAACTTAATATTAATTGCGTTCAGATAATAAGACAGATCAAGTAAATTCACGAATCAATACATCAATATCTTATAAAGGCATCATTTTATCACAACATATATCACAATCATACATAATAGAAGTAAAAAGATAAAACACAGGAATTTCTACAACAATCTTCTTTATTGATCTTCAGTAAGTTTACAGACTCAATACTTCCCAACACACTTAGCTGCAGGGGTCCGTGCACTCAACTGCGGAATTACTCTAGGCCTCTGTGCACTCAGCTATAGTGCCTTTCCTCCCTCTAAGACTTTCTTTCTTGCGCTAACTCTCTAAACTCCTTCTGTCATACCCATAGACAAAAACATAGATCCTGCTTAGACTCTTCTACGACACACCTATTTATACAATCCCATGGTCCGCAAACCATGGATAGATCTTCAAAAACCAACTCAAGTTCACATAACTAGGGTAAAAACCCTTTTTGACTCTTAACTAACTTCGTGCTCCGTGTCCACAATTCATGGAGACTTTACATATTTTTATATCAAAACTTAGGCTTTTGCCCCAAAACTGACCCAAGGGACCCCATCCCAACACCTTTGACCCGAAGGCCAAGGAGCATTACTCTGGCTTAGTGACTAGAAGTGGTAATGTCACTCCACTAGATCCTATGATCATGGTAGGCCGGCTCAGATGAGACCTCCTATCCTCTGTAATTTTTATTAATCTTAATAAATGGGGTGCCATGTCAACTCCTTAAGAGCTAGGGATGGTGTAAAAAGTATGATAATAGTTACTTTTTTAGCTTGCTAACTTTTTCCTCAAAACATATGATCATGCAATGTTTGAAGAGTGGAGTGAAAATATTCTCCTCTGATGTGGTGATGAGAGGAATGCATTATGAGCATTTTTGTAATTTTTCTACAATACTAAATGGGATTAAAAATCATGGAAATTCAAGAATTATAATAGTGATTTCTCATAAAATATTCTCCAATGATAACCATTAAGCAAGTCAGTTTCCACCACAATGTGAAAGAAAGGTTAAAAAGAAATGTTCCTTGCCCTAAAAGTAAAAAAACATTAATAAGCTAATGGAAATAATAATCGTGGATGAAGAAACAATGATTGTGATTAAATAAATAATGTTGTGACTCAGGAAACAACAATTGCAAATAAAGGAAAAATAATGGTCACTAAGAAAACAATTGATGTTACTTAGGAAACAAGTATTGTGACTAAGGAAGCAACTTTTGTGACTAAGGAAGTAGCTACTGTGACTAAGGAAACAGTTGTTGTGTCTAAGGAAACATAAATTGTATCTGAGGAAACAACTACTATGACTAAGGAAACAACTGTTGTGACTAAGGAAATGGATGTTGTGACATATGAAACAAAAATTGTATCTGAGGAAACAACTATGATGACTAAGGAAACAACAACTCTATTCGAGGAAACAACTACCGTGAAAAAGGAAATAAAGGTCATGACTAAGGGAACAACAATTGTAACTAAAAGAAATAGCAACTGGGATCAAAAAATAACAATTGTTATTGAGGTATCAACTGTTATTCCACATCTATCATAAAATCAAAATAAAACTATTTACATTATGTACAATGTAAAACAAATATCTCAAAGAAAAATTTACCTCGTTGTGACCATGGGGAAATTTCCCTAGTGAGCTACAACTTGCAAATTTGCGTTATTATCATTTTCGTGAAGGAAATATTCTCAGATGAGTGCTTAATGGTATAGAAAGAGCCGATGCCCATTGGAAAGGAACGAAATACCAGAATTATTGATTGTGGTAAGGCATATTATTCCATTGTCATAAACCTCAGTAATTTCATAAGGACCAAGCCACCTTATTCCAAGTTTACCTAGAAAGTCTTAGAATCTTGGCTTCAACTGGCTCCCATTCACCCTTCCTGGAAAAGGTTCTCCATTCAGCTTCGCGAGCTAAAATGCGCCTCCATCTGTAATTTCTTTGATGACATATGGCCCAAGCCAGTGCGTCTGAAACTTCCCTTGAAACATAGCGAACTTACTA
The DNA here is from genome assembly GCA_000404065.3 of Pinus taeda. Lineage (NCBI taxonomy): Eukaryota > Viridiplantae > Streptophyta > Pinopsida > Pinales > Pinaceae > Pinus > Pinus taeda. Next base: position 22,818 of record APFE030650679.1, on the reverse strand, counting down.
TCATATAATAATACCAAATCATTTACCGTCAACATGCGCAACTTGATGTGTCGATCGTGCCATGCTTTTTCACGTTCCTTTTGTACTTGCTGATGAAATCCAGCCAAGAATCTGTCCTCTTCGATCTCCATCAACTGTGCAAGCCATTCTTCCATGGCTTCATGGTCTGTCATACCTATGAAAGCTACTATGAATAGGCTAGGCATGATATATTCCATCGGCATCACAGCTTCTATGCCATAGACCAACCGAAAAGGTGTCTGACCTGTTAGTTTTTTTGCAAGTAGTCTTGTACACCCATAATACTACTGGTACATGCAAGTCGCAATCATTCCTCTTTGCATTGTAGATATTTATCAGCACATTCTCCAATATCTTATTGAAGGCCTCAACTATTCCATTAGCCCGAGGATGATATGGTGTACTCTTCTGATAATAAACCTAGAACTCTTATGTCCGCTTGTTGATCGTTTCATTGAGGAAGTCCATACAGCGATCACTCATCAACACTTTCAGGCAACCGAACCTAGTTAACATGTATTCAAACAAAAATTTAGCTATTGTATCCCTTATACAATCCTTCACAAGTTGTGCTTCTGCCCATCTGGTCAAATACTCTGTCGCGGTGATGATATAGTGTGCACCTGTTTCTTGTCTAAGAGATGAATCGGTCCTACAAAGTCGATTACCCCTTTCTCAAATGGATGCAATGACACCTGAGGGTTCAGAGGAAGACCATCCCTTCGTGATGGTCTGCCCATTCTTTGACATGCATCACATGCCCTCCAATATGCTTTGGTATCCTTATGTAATGTAGGCCACCACAAACCTGCGCACAAAATCTTCTACGATGTTGCTTTTCCTACATAATGTCCTCCTGTAGATCCTCCATGAGCTTCAAAGAGGATGTTATTTCATTCAAAATAGGGTACATACCACTGGATTATCTCGTCTAATCCCATCTTATACATATGTCCTGCAATTATGGATAAATCGACTGCACGTACTACCAACTCTTTCTTCTGTTGACTGGTGTATCCTTCTAGAGCCATCCCTGTAGTAAAAAGTAGATAATATCTACAAAATGATTATCCACTAAGTGCACCATGAAGAGCTGTGCATCGAGCAGCCCTTCCTCCAAATTAGTAGGCTCCTCCCCTATTTCAATCCGCGATAGATGATCAGGTCCTGCATTCAACCTTCCTCGCTTCACAATTACCTCAAAGTCATATTCCTGAAATAGCAGCATCCATATACATATTTCCCCCCCCCCCCCCCCTGCGGCCAACATGGGTTTATTGACTAGGTACTTGAAGGCGGAGTGGTCTGTGTACATCTTGAAATGTCTACCCAACAGATAGTGTCTAAATTTTTGGAGCACATACACCATAGCCAATCCTTTTTGCTCTGTCGTTGAGTAGTTCTTCTCATCTTTCAGCAAATTTCAACTCGCAAATTCTATAGGATGATTCATCTCTCCTTCACCAGTCCGTGTCAGCACTACTCCCAACGCAATACACAATGCATCAACATGCACATGGAATTCCTTCTTCCAATCTGGGAAGACCAAGATCAATGTGGTGACCATCTTTTCTTTCAATAAATCCAGACTACACTAACATTCTTCATCCTAATAGAATGTAACATCCTTCTTTAATAGCTTCTCCATAGGCGCAGTAATCTGAGCATAAGCCTTAATGAACTTCCGATAATACCCAGTATTGCCCACCGTTGCATGGAACTGTTTGACACTCCTTGGGGCCTTCAAATTGACTATTACCACGATATTGGCGGGGTCCACCATTAGTCCTTGCTTGCACACCACATGACCCAGTAAAATTCCAAAAGCGACACAAAACAAGCATTTCTTCAGGTTCAACACGATCTAATATCTTCGGCACATATCCAACATTAAGCATAGACTGGCTACATGGCACTTTACTAACCCAAACACTATCCAATCATCAAAATATACCTCCAAAAATTTGTGAATAAACTCCTTGAATTCCACAATGACTACGTGAGAGAATATCGCCAGCACATTCTTGAGTCTGAATGACATCATCGTGTACTGAAAACACCCTCATTCCATCGGGAAGTTTATTTTACTCCTGTCGTTTGGCACGATCTTAATATGACGGTATCTGTTGGACCGTTAATATGTCATTATTATTATCACTTTTGAACACCTATTCCACCCATTTCTACTCTTCTTTATCATGTCATTTATCGTGTTTTATCATATAATTCCATCTTATAATGATTTATGCTCTTGTGGAAAAATATTGTTTATTCTCCTTTATTTTTAATAAATTGATGATTATGCATGATTTTATCAATGATAGTTTATTAATATGTTTTGTAACATCACTCACCATTTTAGCCTCCAAGATATTTTCCATATTTTAGATTTGATCTCCAAATCATCATCAAATATTCCAACTCAGAAATTCTCTAGAATAAGAAGTGATAGTTTTACAGTTGAGATTCTGGGCAAATGAAGAAGAATCTGGAAAATTTGGAACATGGGTTTTGTCCAGAATGGACCAAATTAACTTTCAAAGAATGGTTTGCCCAAATTCGGCTTGTATTGGGAGAAACACAGGGTTCTTTGAGCACGATTTTCTCAGATTTGTTGTTGCGACCGTCCTCCAAATCTCAGCTGCAAAGCCAAATTCGCCTTGCTCTTGTTGAAAGATGGATGGAAATATATTTTCTTGTTGATCAATTGATTAGAAACAATCATGTATTGTTATGAGAGATCATATTTACTATTTGATTTCTCCTCTTTGTGATTATAAAAGGAGAGCATGTATTACGTATTGGGAGGATGGTTGAGAGATGGAGAGATTTCTTGTTGTAATTATACAATTCCTCATCGACTCTCATTGATTAAACAGAGATCGACTGTTTGTAAACGCTGTTATGCACGATTAATACAAGAACGTGTTGTCATTTAACTTCTTAGTTCTGCAGTAGCTCAGCGGCGTTTCACCGGTGGTTGAGGGCCCGGCCCTGGTGGATCGGTCCGCTGTTTGTATATCTACCTTTTCATTATTGTTGTGAGATAGTTCATATTTGCTTTTATTACAGTTTGCAAGTTAATCAGTTTGTTGTTTAATTGCTTTGATATCAGTGTGTTATATTAACGAATCACGTTGTTGTTCTTTTATTATTTAACAAGAATCTCAACACTGTATAATTTATCTTGTTAATGCCTTAATAGAGCTTCACTGTTCTATTTCAATTATGGTTTCATTCCACTTGCTGTTCCATTTGATTGATATTCATTACAGATTGTTGTTCAATAGGATTGGTTATTCGATTCCATTAATTAGAGTTTGTTGTTAAGATTTATTAAATAAGACTCGTTGTTTAGTTCTTTTAATTACAGTTTGTTGTCCATTTACTTTGTTGTTCATTTCTGTTGATTAATTGCAAAGAGTTTGCTTTTAAAGAGTTTTCCTAGTTTACATTCAATAGCAGCTTTAGTTCAATGTCTATTTCCTTTTAATTGCTTTAAAGTAGGACTGTCAACTGTAGAGAATGTTGGTTATTGCTTCCTTGTTCCCAGATTGATTGTCTTGTTCCATTTTGATTTCAATTGCATCAATCTCTAGAGGAATGAGTTATTGCTACTGTATCCTCGACTAATAATTATTTAAGTGAATGATTTAGTTCAGAGCATTTCAGTTTCTTGTTGTTCCAATTAGATTTTATTTCAAGCATTCATTTACTTTTGGGTTTTAAGCACTATACTGCAAAACATTACTCTTGAGTAAATAGTCGCCTCGGACTGAATACACTCTTGAAATAAAAAATCGTCCCTGGGTTGACAATTAATGTGAAGATAATTAGGAGTTAAAAAGACACATGTTATCTCTCAACATTTTGATGCCATTGCCGGGGAGAGTGTCGCGATTTCTAAAGAGTAGTGTGCATCTGATGAGTCCCTGTTAGGAAAGAATTGGGTATTAAAAACGGAAGGTAAGAACCTTCATACAGGAGCATGTAACAGCCCTGCTCCCTTGCCCACTTTCCAGCAGAATTGTTAAAGAATTTAGGTTAGAAATAAATGTTTGAATTTTTGTGTGAATGACTAAGAAAAAAAATAAAAATTTTGAAAAACAAATCTCATGATTTCACTTAAGTGGTGATGTAAGCACCACCCATTTCACTAGCCAATTGACAAGAACATTTGAAGAAGGAGCCTCAAATAAACAAATGAAGAACATCTTCTATTATGGTAAGAAATGGCTCACATTTCTACTTTTGAATTCCCTATCAAAGATCTAGGAGGAGTGACACAAATGCACATAATTCCCCCATTGTCTCTACCAAATTTTCATGGTTTGACAAATGAAGATCCAGATACATTCTTATTTGAGTTCGAAATACTTTGTAGAGGATATGATTATTGTACTAATGATCAAAGGTTGAAGGTGTTTCCTCTTACTCTAAAAGGATAAGCTCTCTGATGGTTCATGAGCCTAGGTGGGAATTTCATCCAAACATGGGAGGACATGAAAAACATATTCTTGAAGAAGCACCAAGATTATTGCAAGGCCGATGAAGATATTTTTGATATGATACATAGGGAAGATGAAAGCTTGGAGGACTATGTAGATCGATTTCAATACAACCTTCAAAAATCAAAGCATAAGCATTTGGAAAAAGAGATCTTAAAAACACTCCTTCTTAAAGGAATCAAAGATGAATTTTTAGAACTTCTAAACCTGATAGGAAAAGGTGATGTTTTTCAGTTGTCATATGATGATGTTTGTGAATTGTGCATAAGGTATTCAAGAGGAATCTGCAAGGCTGGTAAGAATCCTATAGATGTTTGTTCTTTGTTTTCCAAATCTGCTACAAGAATAGGAGACATAAGAGCTTAAATCAATGTTTTATTTGAAAATTTTAAAGTTGATTTTATTAGCTCTTTAAATTCAAAATTGGATGTTTTGCAGGTTCAGAAAAATCAAGAAATTGAAGAAGTGTTTTTCACTCATGACCGAAAGGAGCATACCACAGATAGTTGTTCTTCCTTATCTAGGATGGAAGTAGCATATCAAAGAGATGAGAAAGCTACAACAAGGTCAAAACCATGGAAATTATGGCCTACAGGTATGGTTCAAAACACTTATTCTCCATTCTCTTACGTGCATAATCCATTATGGAATACTCATATGTTAGAGCAGCCCTGCCAATCGCAATATAACCACCACCAATCTTATCTACAAGTTTGGCATGGTTCACCTTATGATTGCATGACTACTCTCCCTCACCTTGTAGCACAAACACATTCTCCATATTCTTCACCAGCGCTTCCACAACATCGTACTTGCATATCAAAATCATTCACTCAACCCAATCATCTACGTCATCAAAATGCTCCATTCTGTACACAATTTCCTGCTCAACTGATTCCACACCCTCACCACAATAAACTAGTACAACATGCTTACAGTGTTCCCTTCTCACCCATTCTATCTCACATGCACCATTGGAGAAAACTTACAATGAGATTCTGAATGTTTCAAATCCAAAAATTGTAGAAGTTATGAAAGAAAATGAGATTTTTTCTAATTTGCACCAACAAACCATTTTAAAAGCTCAAGAACTTCATGATACGATGGCTATGGGAAATCAAGAAAGTAATGGATACATTGAAGATTGGTTTCACTCCATCATTTGTTTGCAACATCACTCCATACTTCAACAATTTTTGACACCATGTTTTCAAGGGAAGTTGGCTTATCATACCCTTATATTCATTAATATGAATTTTTCAAATTTGGGTATGTGCATACATGAAGCCCTATTTCGAAAATGGTTCCATTGGAAGTACTCTTATACGTAATCATATTCATTTTTCAATCAAATCAGGTTAGTGTAAAAAAAAAATTAATAATAATAATAATAAATAATGATGTAAATAAATACGTTTTGTTTTAATGTAAAACTAGTTGTTTTTTGTTGCAACATGCTATGGAAATCAACATTGGTGATAATTTTTTAATGAATTTGTGTATGTAGATGAATTATAATGGAAATAATAGTTCTACAAACACTTATATTCATTTTTATCACTAATTTGGAAAAAATGCTTGAATATCATATTTTTTGGCTTGTGGGCTTGATGAAATTTCTGAAAACACAGTAGGGATAGTCATGTTTTGAGGAACCCAAAGGGAATATTTTTAAAACCTGTTTCTATCCTAAGTAGCTCTTAATGTCTAATTTCCAACCCAATTTTAATCACTCAATTTGGATTTGAAATGAAAAAGTTAAAACCAAAACATTGACAGGGTGTCTAGCGGCCAGCTCAGGAACAGAGTTGGGACAGTCGGTTTTTGGAGGCCTAAATGAGAATATTCTTAAAACCTATTTCTATGAGAGATTATCATATGAATATAGTTTACAAGGAAATTTGAATCACTCATTTTCGATATTGTATGGGGAAGTTATGATCAAAATACTGACTGTTTATCGTAAATCAACACCCTTAAAACTCTGTCTTTCCGACTGTTCCTTAGAGTATTTGACCTATCAATTCTTCTTGTTTTCAAAACCTATTTATATTTAAGATAAATAAATTAATCTAATGTCATTTTCAATTTTAATCATTCAAATCCGACATCAAATGAAAAATCTATGCTTAAAATATCCACTGTTGTTCTAAGTGGGGTAATAAAAAATGATTGTTATGCAGGTTGTTCTAAGTAAAATTGACATATCATATCATTGAATTTTTAAAACCTGTTTCTATTAGAGATATACCTTTTAATTATCTCTCATATGGATTTGGAATCACTCAATTTGGACGAAAAACAAAGAAGTTGTGATTGAAACACTACAGGTTAGCATGATTGGCCACTACTCTCTCGCAAGTGACAAATAAATTTTACTTTGTTATTTTCTCCGTGGATTTGTTATAAAGAGTAACTACTTGTTGTTTTTTGCATAATTCTTGGATTAGGGGAGCCCGATCACCTCTCTTTCTCCATGATTTAATGTTTTATTGCAGGTAGACACTCGTTTTTTTTGCTGGTCCTGGGAGAAAAAGAAGGTCAATTTATGGACGAGTGATTCTTGAAAGAAATTTTAATGAAACAAGAGAATTTCATCCAATTCATTACCCAACAAATTCATAAAATAAGAAATGAAGAATTGATTTCCATTTAAAGATTCATGTCATGTCTCTGCTGCCAAAACATTTTTCAAAGAGATCATTTTTTTTCTTGCCTTAAGAAATAACATTATAGCTGTTGTAATTTAATATTGTTTTTAAATAAAATGTTATTTCTTTTATGATTTCTCTTATATTTTGTGTTTCAGGTGTTACTTCCTTTAAATTGTAACCCACCCTCAGCATCAATGCCATGAATAGCTAATTCGTTTTTTGCGTGCTTGCATTTTGTGATTGTGCATTTTGTTGTTCCTTTGGAAAGGAACAACACTTCCGATTTCTGTTGTTCATTTTCAAAAGGAACAACACTTCTGAATTCTGCTATTCCTTTTCAAAAGGAACAACACTTCTGCACTTTCACATTTTTTTTGTTCCTTTCTGAAAGGAACAACACTTCTACACTTTCACATTTTTGTTGTTTCTTTCTGAAAGGAACAACACTTTTGCACTTTCACATTTCTGATGTTCCTTTCCGAAAGGAACAACACTTCTTCACTTTCACATTTTTGCTGTTCCTTTCTGAAAAGAACAACGCTTCTACACTTTCACATTTTTTGTTGTTCCTTTCGAAAGGAACAGCATTTCTGCACTTTCACATTTTTGTTGTTCCTTTCTGAAGGAACAACATTTTTTCACTTTTACATTTTTGTTGTTCCTTTCCGAAAGGAACAACACTTCTGCACTTTCACATTTTTGTTGTTCCTTTCCGAAAGGAAGAACACTTCTGCACTTTCACATTTTTGTTGTTCCTTTCCGAAGGAACAACATTTTCGCATTTTTTGTTGTTCCTCTTAAGGAACAACACTTTTTCACATGCATTTTTTTGTTGTTCCCTACAGGGACCAACACCTTTTCGTGTGTATTTTTTACTTTTTGGCGTGCATTTCCTTTGTTGTTCCCTCCAAGAAACAACACTTTTTTGAGTGTTTTTGTTGTTCCTTCAAAGGAGCAACACTTTGGGAATATTTTCGAGAGCAACCCTTCCTTCCTCTTATGGGATTATTCCTAGTTCATCTCAACCACATTTTACTAATTCCCTTTCATGGCATGAAGTAAACTACTTTTTTGAGGACAAGAATTATGGATTCTATCGAAGCGAGTTAATAGCATTCACATTATGATCTTTAATGGGACAACTCCTTGATGATAGATTATTTTCAAAAGGGACACACTTATTTATATACCACTTTACTGCATTATTTTCTGTTGAACATGATATTAATTAATCATCTTAATACCATGCTCGTTCCACCCTTCCTGGTTATAATCTTCTCTATCTATAATAAATGAGAATATGGGTATATTTTTTCTATTGACATGTTCAACTACTTCCACCATCCCTACTCTTAAGGAGTACTGAGCCTCCCTCTTTTTATCATAGAAAAGTTTTATTTGCAGATGGAGGATAGGGGGTCCCATTACGAGCCAGCGTACCATATTCATAAGGCTGTAACAAAGTGACATTCCCATTATGGCCACCACACCAGGGTTATGATCCATTGGATAGCCAAATTATCCTTGGAACAGGAGGTCTCATCACGAGCCGACCTAATCACTTTTGCTACATCCCAGTGAATGGCAGTGTGGTTATCTGGTTACCACGCCAGCACACTAATCTCTTCTGTAGAATAGCACTAGAACTTTCTAGTTATAAATTGAGGATCCTGGCTCATATGGGTTAAAAAGCAACCCTGCCGAGGCTATGGATGCCTGCTGGCAACAGAGGCTTTGCTTATGGTATTGAAGTTATACCTTATCATCAATTATTACTATAATACCCTTTTCTTATTTTTTCTTTTTATTGGAGAGATTGTTTCCTTAATTTTTTCCCTATTTTGAACCTTTACGCATGAAAATTTATTTTTTGATCAATCACATCATTTTCAGCTAGAATACTGTCAGCAAAGCATCTTTTTGACATATTTTTGTTCTTTTTCTTTTTCACGTAACTTATCATCAATCCAAAGCATCCTATCTTTTATTCATAACTATTTTTACACACTCTACTCTCATTATAACCATAACCCTTACAGTCCTATCATTGATATGTGTACTCTACTTCATTCACTATTGTATTGTTCATTCCCTTGCCTTGTCGTTAGCACAACATCTTTCATATGCTTTATGGTCATAGAATCCCTTTTCCAATTGGAGGGGGGAATGTATGCATTATGGGATAGCATGTGATATGATTACTGCACTCTGCCATAACTTGTTTATTTGACAAAATATTAGTATTATACAGAATTTTTCTTGATTAAAATTTTTTCATGCATCTTATCTGTTGCTATTCAAAACTAACACTGTGGGTTCTAGAACATTGTATGCAAAATAGTGATTTGTTTACAGGAGAACAACAAGTATGGGGGGAAACTCTATTCGTAGCATGACCACACTATTGCAACTAACAGAAGAGGCTCGAGCAACTCGCGAACATGAACAATTCTTCAGACATGATGTGCTTGCCTAGATTCCACCTTTTGCATCACTTTCAACACCAACTCTGCCGATATCAGCTTCAACAAATGCCAGTACATATATGTCATTCCACATTTTTCTTCTTGGAGGTAAACTTGAGGTAAAATAGCATAATTTTCTGATTTATTACAAATTTAGGAGAATTTCATGAAAATCCATTTTGAGCATTATTTATCATCCTTTATTCCACATCTTTACCACTTCCCATTTTTCAGGGACATATCATCTTTCAGTTTGGGGGAGTGTTGTTTTCATTCATTTCTTTCTTATGACCATGTCATTCATATTCTCTATCATCCATTGATATTCTTATTCATTTTCAACACCTCCCTTATTCCATGTTGTTTTACACCAAGCATAGAATTCCACAGATGGTAGCGACCACCTCAACTTGTTTTCTAGCATTGCATGAGGGCATGCTAATTCTTCAAAGAGGGGGAGGAATTGCTATGCATGATGGATGTTTTCTACTTTCTTTCTCATTTAAGGCATACAATTTCATTTTTATACAATGCAAAAATTGACTTCCATAATACTTTTAAAACTATGAACTCAATTCTTGTGATTTCTGGAAAACACAGAAGTATCATTAAAATATACAAACCCAGATTATTTCAAGTTAAATTGGTTCATAAAATTTCGGAATTCATGCACTCTCACCTACAACCATTTTTCTTATATCTCATAATCTGTGCATCAAAACGATCTGATTTTTGGATCATAGAGGCATTCATATATTATAAATTTACTTGCAACATTTCAACAAAATCTGGTTTGTAATTTTTGGGAAAATAGTTAATGAAGGTTGCTGTCACTTATATCATATTTTGCTGCAACTTCATATGCACATAACTTGAACGTCAATGTAAAAATTGTTATGCCTTCATCAAGATTGCTAAAATTGAATATTCATTAATTAGGGAAGAATTCATTTGTTCTATCCATTTCATGAGCTGGGATGAACAATTTTTTTATTGCTTGGTTAATACATGGGTTTTGTCTTTAGGTTGCATGAAGACATGCAATATATTCATTTTTTGTTGCATGAGGACATACAATATATTCAGTGTGGGGGTATGTTGAGCCGTTAATATGTCATTATTATTATCACTTTTGAATGCCTATTCCACCCATTTATACTCTTCTTTATCATGTCATTTATCATGTTTTATCATATACTTTCATCTTATAATGATTTATGCTCTTACAGAAAAATATTGTTTAATTCTCATTTATTTTTAATAAATTGATGATTATGCATGATTTTATGAATGATAGTTTATTAATATATTTTGTAGCATCACTCACCATTTTAGCCTCCAATATATTTTCCAGATTATAGATTTGATCTCCAATCATCATGAAATATTCCAACTCAGAAATTTGCTGGAATAAGAAGCAACAGTTTTGTAGTTGAGATTCTGGGAAAATGAAGAAGAATATGGAAAATTTGGAACATGGGTTTTGTCTAGAACGGATCAAATTAATTTAATGAAAGAACGGTTTGCCCAAATTCAACTTGTATTGAGAGAACCGCAGGGTTCTTTGAGCATGATTTTCTCAAATTTATTGTTGCGGCCGTCCTCCAAATCTCAGCTACAAAGCCAAATTCGCCTTGCTCTTGTTGAAAGATAGATGGAAATATATTTTCTTGTTGATCAATCGATTAGAATCAATCCAATATTTTTATGAGAGATCATATTTACTATTTGATTTCTCCTCTTTGTGATTATAAAAGGAGAGCATGTATTATGTATTGGGAGGATGGCTGAGAGATGGGGAGATTTCTTGTTGTAATTGTACAATTCCTCATCGACTCTCATTGATTAAACAGAGATCAAATATTTGTAAATGTTGTTATGTATGATTAATAAAAGAATGTGTTGCCATTTAACTTCTTAGTTCCGTAGTAGCTCAGCGTCGTTTCACCGGTGGTTGAGGGCCCGGCCCTGGTGGATCGATTCGCTGTTTGTATCTCTACCTTTTCATTATTGTTGTGAGATAGTTCATATTTCCTTTTATTATAGTTTGGAAGTTAATCAGGTTTTTGTTTAATTTCTTTGATATCAATGTGTTATATTAACGAATCACATTGCTGTTCTTTTATTATTTAACAAGAATTTCAACACTATATAATTTATCTTGTTAATGCCTTAATAAAGCTTCATTGTTCTATTTCAATTACGGTTTCATTCCACTCACTGTTCTGTTTGATTGATATTCATTACAGATTGTTGTTCAATAGGATTGGTTATTCGATTCCATTAATTAGAGTTTGTTGTTCAGATTTATTAAATAAGATTCGTTGTTTAATTCCATTTACTTTGTTGTTTATTTCTGTTGATTAATTGCAAAGAGTTTGCTTTTAAAGATTTTCCTAGTTTACATTCAATAGCAGCTTTAGTTCAATTTCTATTTCCTTTTAATTACCTTAAAGCAGGACTGTCAACTGTAGAGAACGTTGGTTATTACTTCCTCGTTCCCAGATTGGTTGTCTTGTTCCAGTTTGATTTCAATTGCATCAATCTCTAGAGGAATGAGTTATTACTACTATATCCTCGACTGATGATTATTTGAGTGATTGCTGTTCCAATTAGATTTTATTTCAAGCATTCATTTACTTTTGGTTTTTAAGCACTATACTGCAAAACATTACTCTTGAGTAAATATCCACCTCAGATTGAGTACACTCTTGAAATAAAAAAACGTCCCTGGGTTGAAAATTAATGTGAAGATAATTAGGAGTTAAAAAGACACCTTTTATCGCTCAACAGTATCCATAGAACCCATCAGTAAATGAATAGGCGTCATGCCCTCCAACATTTTCCAGTACCTCATCAATAAACGGTGTCAGGAAAGGATCATGGACATAGGCATTGTTAAGCTTTCTTAGATCTACGCAAATCCTTATCTCTCCCTTCTGCTTCTTTTCCTGAACTACCATTGGGCTTACCCATTTAGATTCCTGCATTGGTTCGATAAATGCTCACTTCAAGCATCTTGTCCAATTCCAAGTGGACCTTTTCCTTGTATTTGGGATTAAGGCAATATGGCCTTCACTTAACTGGCTTCACGTCTGGATTCAAACTTATTTTCATCACACCAAAATTACCTATGATGCCTTTCAAGTCCGAAAATTTTGTAGGAAAAATATCCTGGTACTCATGGAGTAACTCAACAACTTTATCCACTGTGGCATCATCCCAATAATCTCTGATCTTCACAAGTTTAGGCTCTGCTTCAGTACCAATGTTTACCTGCCTAGTCTTCAGGGGCACAATGATATTCGAGTTCTCTATCAGTAAACCTTCAACCTCACGGTGGTCATCCTTTTATGGGATATTGATATTTCATGGATCCTCAGCCTCCACTTCAACAGTCATATTATAGCATTTCAGCGCATGGCGCAACTAGGTACTCCAATTTGGTTGAATTAATTCTAAAGGACATTGTGGAATTCTGAATATCGCTGCCTTAACCTCCTGCAAGGATTCATCAATGCTTTCGAACCCATATTTAAAACTGAAAGTCATTAAGAACACCTCCCTTAATATATCCCACTCCACGGTGCCCTGGTGGAGCTTTGTTTCCAAATACCAATTCATAGGGATTATATCTAGAGTGTGATAGAATAAATGCACCCATTCTGGTTGCTGCTCTATTCCATACACTTTAGTTCATTTTTCCAAATGATTACGCGGATCATTCCTCCCATCATATTTCTTGGCTAATCACACTTTAGGACGACCAAATCACATCCTCATCATCCTCATGTAATCGCACCATTCATCAAAGTTGTCTTTGTGCATACCCCACCATTGAGTGGGCGTAGCACACAGTGCCAAATCCATCACCTGATAGCAGTGATCCTCCGGGACTTCTCTTCCAAAAGCATCCAAAAACTTATCTACATCAGTTAAACCATCGTAATAAGGAAAATTTCTTACCTCCTATGACACGCAACGCAGCGATTTGGTCATCATGTTGCAGCGTAGTGTAGATACTTCGTGCAACCTGTTTTGCCAATGTTCCAACTCTTCTTCCGAATCTGAGGTACAAGAGATTTTGCGGTCCCATGCAATTCATCCATTGGCCATTAGATTAACCCAGTCTTGGTCTCGCACTGTAATTTTATAGATTTGATACAAATTGTCATCACTTTCTTCATAGTCGCAGATCGATTCAATATAGCGCAGCCCGTTGGCAATGTCCAATGGTACTATAATGAGGAGTGATTTTCTCTCAAATGACATCATCCACTTCTTCAAGTTGATGACTCCATTCATATCAAAGGCCCAGTCAATTCCAAGGAGCACGAGGTATGGATTATTTTCATCAATGATTTTTATCACTTCAAAATCAGACAACGCACTCGCACCTTCTATATCTATAGTGACTCCATGCAATCATCCCATAGGGATAATCTTCTGTTGGTTCGCAATCCTCAGTTGAATCGGAGACAACTACAACGCAGGTCTCCCCATCCTCTCCCATGTCTGTTTAGGCAAAAATGTTCACATTGGACCCCAAATCTAGAATAACCTAGTCCATCTCATAGTCTCCTATCTGTGCGGTGAGCCTCATCTCGCACCCTATTCTTGCCTTATATTTACCAATCTTGCAGACCATGCAGTGTCCCTCCGGATCATCTTCCTTGACAGCACACTTGTTTATCAATTCTTGTAGCCCTTTCACATCCTTGATATCACGCAACATATTCATACAAGTCTCCAAGAAGGTGGTAAGCATAGAAGGGTCAACCTATGTAGGCAGCTAGAGTCTGGAAATTTGTTCTAACTTCCTGAGGTAGAGGCCTCAGCGAAGCCTTTCTTCACTTCCATGAACATTTCCTTCGCATGCTCCAGATCAAACCCAACCTCCTTTTTTGGGACCTTGCGGATCCATCCACTTTCCTCAGGTTGTTTTCCTTTATCATCACTAGTTGAGATCTCACTCCTCAGCACAATATTCACATTTGGGTCCTCTTCGAGGGGTTTGGCCCTCATCACCTATAAGTTCTGGGTAGGATGTTGAGGTTGCGCCTTCTTCTCCTGCATCTTGGCTATCAGCACAAGGCATTCTTCTATTGTGTTGTCAAACTGAGTGCAATATTGACATGACGAGCTTGTATGACTCGTACACTCCTGTGCGTAGTGCCTTGGTGTTCCAAAATTATAGCAAATGACTTGTCCATGACCTCTACCAGGTACTCCTCCTCCTCAACCTCATTCGTGCCCCTGATATCCTCTATGTGCTCCTCCTACACCCTGATCTGGAGGTCAATTTTCTGCTTTCATTCGATAAGTAGGTGTCCTTTCCATCATCAAGTCATAGCTATGGTAGTGGCGCTCATCGTGGCCCGCCGATTTACAGAAATTGCAAAACAATTGACATGATGTTTGTACAAACTTTTGAAGCAAATGAAAATTATCTGTAACATGTTTTCTGGCCACCTGAACAATAGCGCACCATAGTGTGTGCCCCATACTTGGTCCTATTGGAGCTTCCTGCCTCATGGGCATCAGCCCCCCTCTTGTGATATAGTTCACGAAGAGATGGAAATGGTCCTTATCGTTCCCTAGGATCTTACACTTGAGGCACCAGACTTCTTCACGCACCTCTATCCTGGCCACCTTTTCTTTTTTCAAGCTCTCCAATTCCAAACAGAGGTTTTGCAACTATGAGTGAATTTATTAGACTCCCAAAGACGCGTCCTGAATAGGTGTTTCATTTAATCTCATCGTGATTTCAAGAGCTTCCACCTGAGTTCCTATCTTTTGCTGTGATAAAGCAATCCTTAGGTGGGGCAGGAGTGAGGCTAGAAACCACTTGCGATGCTGACTATCTATGAGATGCATATTAGCTTCATGGATCATGCATTTCAGCCTTTGATCTATCTCCCAGGGTGTTTCGCTGGTCCTCATCATGATTTCCTTAAATCCAATTACTGATTGTGAGTCAAACTTAGGCTTACCGAATTCTTTGTTCAAATCGGTCTGAGTATCTGCTAATGATGCCAACGGATTATCGGTGTAGTACTTAACGTACCATGTCAGCGCTTGATCCTGCAGAGCGGTAACCAACTGTGCCTTCTTTATATTATCATTCGTAATCTATTTTGTTGTCCACACAGCCTTCACAACAAATCAAAATTGATTCAGATCCTCACTTCCTAAGCCCTTAAAAACTAGCAACTTCATGGTATATGACATGGCGAATGGCGGTGGTGGTCATGGTGGAGTAGGCAAAGGTGTAGGTTGTGGAGGTGAAGGTGGAGGTGGTGTGGCTAGATGATGTATCCACGGAAAACCCTACCTTATCAACTAGATAGTGCTTCATAGTGAGGCATGCACCGCTCCTTCGTCGTCATGTGAAGGAGGTCCAATCAATGGGCTATATTCAAGACCTGCTTTTTCTTGGTTTCTAAAGCTCCGTCCATTTCGTGTAGATCCAAACATCAAGGCAATGCCATAACCCATTTTTCACAAAAGAGAATCTTAATCTAGGTATTCAAAGACCTCAAATACTTACCTTGTGGTCCCTTGAAGAAGCGTCGCTCTGCTTCAGTGTAACTAATTGAGGTGTCAACCGCGATCTCTATAACAAATCCTCCTATAACCTAATCAAGCCAATAGTCCACAACACACACGAGCTTATCTTTAGAGGCGTCCAACCTCCACACTAGATTTGGAGTCCACATTATTGGACCGTCAAGCCTCCACCTTCCTTGGTCATTTGCCAATTTAGCTATACACTCATATAGTTCAATCGCGAAGGTGCAGAAGAAAATTTTGTGTATTTCTTTGTACAAATATCTGTCCAACCACTATTCTTTTGTCAAGCGTGGATTCCTATCTTCCTACATCGCGAATTCATGGATCTTTCTATCCAACCACTTCTTAATTTCCCTCTTTGTCTGATTCTAGTGATGCAACATCACACATCTCTTTATGCAGATCCTAGTCCTGGCAGCGGAACCATTTGTTGGCTTAGTTGGTCCTGACCCAGGTTTAGAGTTAGTTGTGCCAAACAAAACCCTACACTACTGGCCCTTTCGGCATCAGTCCATGTAGCGGGAACTGAAGTCTCACTTGAAGTAGTATGGGGGGATGTTGGAACCATGTTTCGGCATCTAGAGATTAGTGTGATGTCCTTTTATGATCTAGATCTTCCTTCACATAGATCTCTAAGCCCTTAAGGCTTAGCACTATAATTTACCTCAATCGGCCTCTAGACCTATGCAAAGATCTACGACTTGCTTTTGTGGACCTGAACAAGTAATTTAGCTACTTACGTGCACCATAGGTTATCCTTACATCAATATTTACTCAGATCTACCTAAGTGTGCTATAACCTTAACAAAAAGTGTTATGATCTTCGTGTAATCACTTAATATTAATTGTGTTTAGATAATAAGACAGATCAAGTAAATGCGCGCATCAATACATCAATATTTTATAAAGACATTATTTCATCACAACATATATCACAATCATATATAACCGAAGTAAAGAGATAAAACACAGGAATTTCTACAACAATCTTCTTTATTCATCTTCAATAAGTTTATAGACTCAATATTTCCCTATGAACTCAGCTATAGGGGTCCGTGCACTCAGGTGAAAACACTATTCTAGGCTTCTGTGCACTCAGCTGCAGAGCCTTTCCTCCCTCTAAGACTTGCTTTCCTACACTAACTCTCTAGACTCCCTCTGTCGTACCCATAGACAAAAACATAGATCTTCCTTAGATTCTTCTAAGACACACCTATTTATACAATCCCATGGTCTATGGACCATAGGTAGATCTTCAAAAATCAACTCAAGTTACATAACTAGGGTAAAAAACATTTTTGACTCTTAACTAACTCTGTGCTCCGCATCCACAATTTGCAGAGACTTTACATATTTTTACATCAAAACATGGGCTTTTGCCCCAAAACTGACCCAGGGGACACCATCCCAACACCTTTGACCCAAAGGCCAAAGACCATTACTCTAGCTTGGTGACCATAAGTGGTAATGTCACTCCACTAATCCTTTGATCATGCAAGCTGGCTCATGATGAGACCTCCTATCCTCTGTAATTTTTATTAATCTTAATAAATAGGGTGGAATGTCAACTCCTTAAGAGCTAGGTATGCTATAAAAAGTATGATAATAATTACTTTTTTAGATTGCTAACTTTTTCCTCAAAAATATGATCATGCAATATTTGAAGAGTGGAGTTAAAATATGCTCCTCTGAAGTGGTGATGAGAGGAATGCATTATGAGCATTTTTGTAATCTTTCTACAATACTAAAAGGGATTAAAAACCAAGGAAATTCAAGAATTCTAATAATGATTTCTCATAAAATATTCTCCAATGATAACCATTAAGCAATTCAGTTTCCACCACAATGTGAAATAAAGGTTAAAAAGAAATGTTCCTTGCCCTAAAAGAAAAAAAACATTAATAAGATAATGGAAATAATAATCATGGATGAAGAAACAACAATTATCATTGAAGAAATAATGTTGTGACTGAGGAAACAATAGTTGTGAATAAAGGAAAAGCAATAGTCATTAAGAAAAACACTGATGTGGCTTAGGAAACAAGTATTGTGACTAAGGAAGCAACTTTTGTGACTAAGGAAGTAGCTACTGTGACTAACAGAATAGTTCTTGTGTCTAAGGAAACAGAAATTGTATCTGAGGAAACAACTTCTATGACTAAGGAAACAATTGTTGTGACAAAGGAAATGGATGTTGTGACTTAGGAAACAATTATGATAACTAAGGAAACAACAACTCTATCTTAGGAAACAACTACAGTGACAAAGGAAAATAAAGCTCGTGACTAAGGGAACAACAACTGTAACTAAAAGAAACAACAGCTGGGATTAAAAAACAACAACTATTATTGAGATATCAACGATTTTTCCACAACTATCATAAAATCAAAATAAAACTATTTACATTATGTACAATATAAAACAAATATCTCGAAGAAAAATTTACTTGGTTGTGACCATGGGGAAATTTCCCTGGTGAGATACAACATGCACATTGGCATTTTTATCATTTTCATGAAGGAAATATTCTCGAGTGAGTGCTTGATGGTATAGAAAGAGCCGATTCCCATTGGCAAGGAACAAAATACCAGAATTATTGATTGTTTTAAGGCATCTCGTTCCGTTTTCATAAACTTCAGTAATTTCGTAAGGACCAAGCCACCTTATTTGAAGTTTACCTAGAAATTCCTGGAATCTTGAGTCATATAGTAGCACCCAATCTCCTTTCTCAAAAAAATTCTTTTTGATTAACCTATCGTGTCATTTATCTCTCTGCAATTGGATTATGGAAGTGAATTGTAAAGAAAGAAGACGTATTTCATCTATTTCATTGACCTATTGTAAGAATTATTTTTGTGCTTAAGTGAGATCCAATCCTAATATCTTGGTAGTTCTAAGAGTCTTTACCTCAAACTTAATCGGAACAATGGGTTCCTTACCAAAAACGAGATGACAAGGTGAGTAGCCAGTGGTATTTCACCAGGTTGTCTGATAAGCCCATAAGGCTTCCGAAAGCTTGGCAGCCCAATCTTGACAATTTGTAGATAATGTTTTGGTTAAAATCACCTCTAAGACTTTATTAATGCTTTCCACCTACCCATTCACTTGCAAATGGTAAGGATAAGTGACTCTGTGTTTAATATGATAATTTTGTAGTGTGGCTGAAATTTTATGAGCAGGGAATTGTGATCCCTCGTCTGTTATAAGCTCCCGAGGCAGCCCATATCGAACAAATAGTTCAATATAAAATTGATGATTGATTCTTTCATGGCCCTTAGGAGTGCTACTGCTTCCACCCATTTAGTCAAATAATCTATAAAAACTAGAGTATATGTTTTCTGATTTGAAGGTGGATTAAAGAGGCCTACAAAATACATTTCCCATCTTTCAAATGGTTCTAATACAATTTGTGGTTGAAAGGTAATTTCGTCTGACTGAATGGGATGGCCCATCCTTTGGAAATTGTCACAACTATGGACATATTTCTTTGCATCTTTAAATATTGTGGGCCAAAAATAGCCCATTTGTAATACCTTATGTCCAGTTCTTCGATCAAAAAAATGACCTCCATAGGGATCATCATGACAAGCCCTAAGGATATCATAAAATTCACCTTCTATGACATATATTTTAATTTAAATATTGGCCCATGTATGAAAAAGGTAATCATCCATCCATGAAAAACATGCATTGCATTGAATGATAAACTTCTTTTCTTGGGATGCCAGTTGTGATTGGTAATTTCCCGAATGCCAAATAATTCGCAACATCAACGTACCAAGGTGTCCTGATTGTTACAGTAAACACATGTTCATCAAGAAATTGGTCCTCAACGGGGGAAGAATTGATTACAGTTGTAACTCTTGACAAGAAATTTGAAACAAGTTTCTCCTTTCCTGGGATGTCCTTTATGGTAATGTCAAACTCCTGTAGCAACAATAACCAACAAGTTATTCTACCATTGGTAACAGGTTTGTTAGCTAAATAATGAATGACAGAATGGTCAATGTACATAAAAACTGGGTATCCAGCCATATAATGGCAGAATTTATTTATGGTAAAACTAATAGCTAAAAATTATTTTTTCTGTTACATTGTAATTAAAATCAGATGACGCAAGGTTTTTGCTAATGTAATAAATCGCATAAGGATTTTTATCCTCTTCTTGTCCAAGAACTACTCCTATCGTTGTATTGGAACCATCTCAGGATATATGGAATGGTACATTCCAGTTTATCCTAGCAACACAAGAGCTATTGAGACCAACCTTTTCATATATGCAAAATCAATATCAGATTTCTCAATCCACTCAAAATCCACATGTCTAGTCAAAGGTGCTACTATTTTTTATTTTATTTTTTTAAATAAACAACATAATCGAGGAAACTACATACCTTTTTCTACGTTCGAGGAGTAGGAATTTTAAGAATTACCTCGATATTAGTTGGGTCTACCTAAATTCATGTATCAGAAATAAAATGTCCTAGAATTATGCCCTCTGTCATCATCATATGATATTTTCCATGACTAAGGCACAATCTGGTGGCTATACATCGTGCAAAAACCTTTTCAAGATTATGCAAAGCTTGATCAAAATCATTACCATAGGGGGTAAAATCGTCCATATCTAGTTCAAGTCCATCATTAATCAAATCATAAAAAAATGCTGAAAATTACCCTCTGAAATGTGGCTAGTGCATTACATAGCCCAAATGGTAAGACCCTATGTGGAAATGTTCCCCACGGGAAAGTGACGTGTTTTTATCTTGGTCTTCATGCACAATTTGTATTTGATTATATCAATTGAACCCATCCAAGAAAAAAATATTTCTTTTCAGCAAGAGTGTCAAGGACTTGGTCCACAAAAGGAAGAGGAAAATTATCCTTGTACGTAGATTTATTCAACTCTCTATAGTCGACACAAATTTTCCATTTGCCATTATTTTTACTGACTAATGCCAGTGGTGAAAGCCACTGGCTATCAGAAATGGGATATATGAAATTAACATCAATAAGTTTTTGAAGTTCTTGTTTTACCATGTCCCTGACATGTGGATTTAGTCTTCTTTGAGGTTGGCGAATGGCTCCGACATCTTTCTCAATATAAATATGATGTGTATAGAGTTGTTGATTGATGCCTTTCATATCAGAATATTCCCTGGAAAAAGCCTGTTTATGAAGAATTTTTATCATCCTTTCATGTTGAAGGTTATTAAGATTAGCGTTAATATTCAAGATCTTGTCAGGCTCAATTTCGATGTGAGTACTATTATGAACTGTAGTCGTGGGTATATGTTCAATGTACAAGTCCTCTAGTGGATCTCTTTGGGCTTCATTTTCAAGCACAACTTCCTACATTTGACAGGTTTGGTTCCCGATAGTGGAAGGTTGATTAATAAATCCATTAATTATATCATCTTTAGCCTCCCTTTCAAACATAATGGCTTTGTTGATGGTAAGAGCATATCGTAAATTGCTTTCCTGATATTTAGGCAGGGAATTTCTAAAATCCTCAATCAACATATTGGGTCTAGCGAGAGGGTATAAGATAATATTCTTGATAGCTAGTACTTTAGCAATGGCCATACTTCTAGTTTGACACCCTATGTATGTGTCCATAGTGGCAAGCCATGGTATTCCTAAAATCAATGGGTATCCTTCTAGTTTATTTTTAGGATTGACGACTAGAAAATCTACAGGGTATTCCCAGGAATCTATGGAAACAATCACATCGTATCAAGTCCCCTCTAATTTTACTACTAATCTGTCATCTAACTCGAGCATTGTTGGAGTCATTTTAAATTTGGTTATTCCAAGGAGTCCATAGGTTTCAAGTGTTAAAATATTTATGGCTACTCCGAAGTTCACCAAAGTATTTTGGAAATTATATCCCTGAATCTAGATAGTAACTACAAGGTTTCTAGGGTCATCATATGTAATGGGTACTTTTTTCCTAGGATGAGATCACAAAGTTTCCCTAAAACATGGATTGTAGGAGATTCTTTTGGCTTCCTACCAGGATTCTGTTGGCATTATGGTTCTGGTATGATTATATGGTTCAGATGTTGTACTTGATGGCAACACCCATGGCATGGCTCTCATTTTTTAAGAAAAATAAAGAAGTTCACAGGAAAACAGTTCCGGAGGTGCGTACCCGCAGCTATACCGTGCAGGGACCACGTCCAAATACGCGGGTCACCCATTCATGGAGTGCGTACCCCAGTGCACCCCATTCCAAGGCACTTAAGCGCCCACACGTGGGGTTTCTCATGGTATTTAGCCAACAGTATTGGGTTATCATGGTTTTGGCCCGCGATATTGTTTATTTTATTATTATTATTGAGCCCCATGATCCTTGGTTTGAGGAAGAGCTTGCCTATATAAAGCAAAGGAGATCATTTGGCCAGAGCATCTTTTGTGTCTTTGAATATCTTAAGATCTGATCTATTGGGTTCTCGGTTCTTAAAAGATTGATTTATGAAGGAGAAGTTAGAAGCGAATCGGTGAAGGGTGATCTCTTGAGCACAAGTTCAGATCTGAGCATCTGAGGTTATTTCAGCCCTAGTCCAAGGTACGCAGAAGCGCCGAAGGTTCAGT
>APFE030650676.1:12730-34968 GCA_000404065.3 Pinus taeda | reverse complement strand
CGTGACTTGGGTTGGAAGAGTTGAAACACCTTCGCCTTGAAGATCACGATGCCATGAGGGCAGGTCCCAAAGTCGGGTCGCTCATGAGGAACCTACTGGGGGGCGCGCATCAAGGCGGATTCCTTGATCTCCGGCACCATTAGTCTCACTATAGCAGGCAACATGAGAGATGATAGCGGTCTATGACGTTGCACGATATTTTCCCCTCGTAGTCACTGGATGCTTGAAGGGCAAGTGGTGTGGCACCCTTGGAATTTCAGGGAAATTCTTGAAGGGCACGACCAACTTGGCACCCTTGGCATCACAAATTAAACTGTTAGTGGCACCCTTGGGATTTCAAGGAAATTCTTGAAGGGCACGACCAACTTGGCACCCTTGGCATCACAATTATACTGTTAGGTGTGGCACCCTTGGAACTTCTAGGGAAGTTCTTGAAGGGCACAACCAAACTTGGCACCCTTGGCATCACAATTATACTGTTAGGTGTGGCACCCTTGGAACTTCTAGGGAAGTTCTTGAAGGGCACAACCAAACTTGGCACCCTTGGAATCATTAAAAATAAATGATAATAAATAAATATAAGTAAGGAATGAAAACTAGGGAGTTACAAGGATAAATGATGATTAGAAACCAAGGTAATTAAATAAAAAATAAAACTTGGAATAAGGAGGATCATAGGAAGAAATAAATAAAGTACCTTAAAAATTCCACCTTCCCCATGTTGGAAAATTCTAGGTAGATTAGGTGGTTTAATTAGATAAAAGGGGAAGACAAACATATTGTAAGGATAAAGATTAATCCTAAACCAATTGAACTTAATTAAGAAAAGAGGAAGGTGAATTAAAATAAGAAAGATAAATTAAATTTAGAGAAATGTAGAGAAGCTACATGTGGCATCAACCAGCATAAGAATATCCCTCTAAGAGATAACTTGAGTTAATTTAAGAAGTAGATTGGGGATAAAATCTTAACTCATTAATTGACTCCAAGTAATAAACTCAATTTAAGGAATAAAAGGGGGGGAATAAAGAGACATCTAGGAGTAGAAATAGGAATCTTGTGAGGTGAGGAAAATATTAGCTTTAATTAAAAAGATAAGTAAATAATTTTGGGTGACCCTTGATGAGAGAAAGACACTTAGGTGGGTGAATAATCAAGCTATTAAAAAGAAAAAAATATTATAATTATGCATGACATGCCAAGTGTCATCTATGAGAAATCTTATAAAAGAAGGGGCAGGCCATGGTAGAGGGGACCTTTTTGGGGGGAAACCCTATTGTTGGATGGATGATATGTTGTGAAAGCAGTGACTACGAAGCTATAGTGAGTTTGGTGAGGTAGAGGGTTTTAGAGAGGGGACTCTTGAGATAAGGTTGCTCTCCTCTTTCAGCTAGATTCTTCTTCCATTGTACAACCCCATTGCAGCTCGGGGGTCCGTGGGGAAGAAGAGTACCCAAGGAGTAGGCTGGGAGGTAAACCGGTGGGTCTTGATTCGGATCAAGTGCGTCATCATACACTTGCAGAAGTGACTGACAACGAGGAAATATCAGCGACAACAGAGCAAGCAGAGTCTCGCCTCTTCGGTGTACGGTACATGTGTATTTTGTTATTACTTTACCTTAGATTAAAAGTATATAAATGTGGCGTTATGTTCCTGGAATGAGCATCAGCGATGTGTGTGTTGATTGAAGTGAAATCTCAATGTGTTTGTTTTCCGATTATAATTATGGTGTAAAAAAATAATGTGCTTGATATATATATATAGTTGTAATTGGGTCATTTCATTATTTTATCTGGGTCGTTTCACATACAATCACATCGCTAGCTAAGTCCGGATGCTCCTGCATCAGACTCTCGGGGAAGAAAAGAATCCTTCATCAAAATTTCAAGATTGACTCCATACTTTTGTAATTCTGTCGTTTTTATCCAACTGACATCCTCCACTGGTTGTCCCTTCCATTGGACTAAATACTGAAAATACACTTTTCCTCTGGTTCTTTTGGATACTCTTTTCTCCATAACAGCTTCCACCTCTTTCTTGACTGTATTTGGCATTTGTTCTTCCCAGTTTAAAGTTTGAACTTCATCTTCTGTAGGTTCCTTCTGTAGCTCTGTCTCTGTCTCTTTGTATGGATACAAATCTCCAACATTGAAGATAAGTGATATCCCAATTCCTTCTGGCAATTCAATTCCATAAGCATTATTTGAAAACTTCCTGACAATTCTGCATGGCCTATCTTTTTCATCTTTAGTTTATTGTAAGTCCCAACAGGAAATCTTTCTTTTCTCAAGTATACCATCACTAGATCTCCCACTTGGAATTCTTTTTCTCTCCTCCTCATATTAGCTCTCTGTTTGTATTTGTCACTGCTTTCCTGCAATCTATCTTTGACATCTTCATGTAGTTTTTGCATCTACTCTACAAACTCTTTAGTTTTTGCACTTCTTGTCTCCTGTTTACCCAAATTTCTGATTTCATATGCACATCTTGGATTCATTCCAAAAACAATATGAAATGGACTCATCTCAGTACTTTGGTTTGGAGTGTCATTATAGGCAAACTCAACTTGAGCAAATGCTAAATCCCACTGCTTCGGATTTTGATACACTAAACTTCTCAATATGTTTCCCAAGCTTCTATTTACCACTTCGATCTGTCCATTTTTTTGAGGATGATATGTTGAACTGAAACTAAGGTTGGTACCTGGTTTCTTCGAAAGAGTTCTCCATAAATGCCCAACAAACGTTGTATCCCTATCAGACACAATACTTATAGGCAATACATGTAACCTTACAACCTCTGAAAAATAGATTATCAATATGTGTTGCATCACTGGTCTTTTTAAATGCAATGAAATGTGCCATTTTGGAAAATCTATCTACCACAACATAAATGGAATCATTCCCTCTTTCAGTTCTAGGTAATCCCAAAACAAAATCCATACTAGCTGCATCCCATGGTCGATCTGGTATTGGTAATGGTTGGTACAATCTTGTATTTTGGCTTCTCCCTTTAGCATGCTAACATATCCTGCACTTCTCAACAAATCTCTTAACATCAGTTTGCATCGTTGGCCAATAGTAAAAAGCATTTACCTAAGCAAAGGTTTTGTCTTGTCCAAGGTGACCAGATAATCCTCCACTGTGTTTCTCCTTGATTATGTTTTACCTCATAGAACATTTGGGAATCCACAATTTGTTACCTTTAAACAGTAAACCTCCTTGGATAAGATAATCTAACCACTAACTTGTATTATGAACTATTAGATTTTGTACAATTACATAAATAGCTTTGAATTCTGCGTCATCTTTATAGATATCAACCATTTCTTCAAATCCTACAACACCAACTCTTAATTCTTGTACAATGAAATTTACCCTGCTTAAAGAATCAACAACTATGTTCAACTTACCACTTGTATGTTTTATCACAAAAGTAAAGCTCTATATAAACTCTACCCACTTGGCATGTTTCTGGTTCAATTTTGGCTGGTTGTTTATGAATTGTAATGGATGATTGTCAGAATATAATACAAACTCCTTTGGTAGCAAATAATGTCTCCATTTTTTTAAAGCTTGCACAATAGCATAAAATTCTTTATCATAAGAACACTTATTCTTAGCTTCAATTAGTTTCTCACTAAAGTAGGCTATTGGTCTCTGTTCTTGACTCAAAACTGTTCCAATTGCAACTCCACTAGCATCAATTTCAACTTGGAAAACTTTCTCAAAATCAGGTAAAGCTAAAACTGGTTTTTCTGTAATTTTCTTCTTCAACAACTTTAAATTTATGTTTGTTGCTTCTGTCCACTTGAATGGATGATTAGTCACTTTGATTGTTTCAATAATTGGTGCACAAATCTGACTAAAACTTCTGATAAATTTTCTATAAAAACTTGCAAGACCATGAAAGCTTCTTACCTCAAATATGTTTCTTGGAATAGGCCAGTTCTGAATTGCTTGGACTTTCTCTTGGTCCATTTTCAAACCTTCTTTAGAAACTACAAATCCCAAATAGGTTAATTCTTCTTTCATGAAACTACATTTCTTCAGATTTATTAGTAGTTTCTCTTTCTGCAGAATTCTTAGAACCAACTTAAGATGCTCCAGATGTTCTTCTTTGCTTCTATTGAAAACTAGAATATCATCAAGATAAACAATGACAAACTTGCCTGCATATTCCTTCAAGACTTCATTCATTAATCTCATGAATGTGCTAGGTGCATTAGTGAGTCCAAAAGGCATCACTAACCATTCATACAACCCACTATTTGTTTTAAATGCAGTCTTCCATTCATTCTCCTCTCTAATCCTTATTTGATGATATCCACTTTCAGTTCTATCTTGTAAAATACTTTGATCCACTTAAACAATCCATCAAATCATCCATGTGTGGTAAAGGAAAACGACACCTGATTGTGATTTTGTTGATGGCTTTGGAGTCTGTGCACATGTGCCACTCACCTCCTTTCTTTGGACTCAGTATTGTTGGTACAGCACATGGACTAAGACTCTCTCTGATTAATCCCTTATCCATCAGTTCCTGCACTTGTCTCCCAACTTTTGCATTCTCCTGAGGAGTCAATCTGTATGCTTCTATATTTGGCAAACTTGCTCCAAGTATTAGATCAATGTGATGACTAATACTCCTGATTGGTGGTAATGCATTTGGTAAGTTGTCCACAATAATATTAGCAAAATCATTCAACAGATTTTTGATTTCTTTAGGTAAATCATCCAAGTTTGTAGAAGTCAAAATTACCTTAGGTCTCCCTATGACAACAAAATCCATTTCTTCACCTTTTCCAACTTCTTGCAACAACTCCTTTCCACTCATCAGCATAATACTATTTCTAGTTGTTGCTTTGTCTGTTCATCCTTTAATGGAAACAGTGTATGCTTCACTCCATCCTTCTCCAAGGTATAAGTGTTTCTTCTACTATCATGAATGGCTTTTCCATCAAACTACCAAGGTCTTCCCAGCAATACATGGAATACATCCACTCCCAGTACATCTCATAATACCACATCCTTATAAGTTCCAATCTGGAGTTCTACTTTGCATTGTTCTATCACAATAAGTTGATGTCCTTTTTGTAGCCATGATACTTTGTAAGGAGTAGGGTGTACTGTTTTCACTAGTCCTAACTTGTCCACCATTTCTGTAGAAACAAGGTTATCAGTGCTTCCACTATTAGTTATCACTTTACAACATTTTCCTTTGGATTTACATGTAGTTCTGAATAAACTCTTTCTCTGAGCTGGTTCTCCTATCTCTTTCTCTACTTTGAGCAATACCCTTTTCAATAACAAATATTCTCCTACTTCGGGTGATTCTTCCTTATTTGCAATCTGAGGTTTTTCTTCTTTAGCCTCAGCCACATTCACATTCTGTTGATTTGTTAATTTATTATGAGGACATTCCCATGATCCATGACCCCATTCTCCACATGTGTAACATCAAATTTCTCTTCCTCAACCTCTTCCTCTAGGTGAAAATATTCCTCTACAAAATTCTCCTCTCTGTGGTGGTTTACTACTTGAACCTCCTGCTTCACCCTTAGGGTGCTGAAATCTTGATCTGGTAGTTCCTCTACCTCTTTCTAAACTTTTTCCTCTATTCCTCATATTTTTCTTCCTCGACACCTTCTCTTCTGCCTTCAAAGCTACTTGATAGGCATCTTCAACTATCTTTAGACTTAGCAAGCTAATTTCATCCTGTATGTCATACCTCAACCCATTGATATATCTGGCTACCTTCTCTTCATCATCCTCTGCATGTCCTGCTCTAATACTCAGCTTGTAAAACTCTTTTGTATATTCTTTGACAGTCATTCCTTTTTGTCTCAAATTTTGAAATTGTCTGAAAAGATTTAACTGATAATCTTTTGGCATAAATTTAGCTTTCAATCTACTCACCATTTTATCCCACTATTTGATTTCGGGCTTTCCTTTTCTTGCTCAAGATGTTTGTGGTTCATCCCACCAGATAGCTACATGACCTTTCAATCTGGTAACTGCAAATTTCACCTTCTTTTTATCATCAACCTCTTCATATTCAAAATACTTATCCAATTAACTGATCTAGTCCATCAACTCTTTTACATTAAGATTCCCATCATACAAAGGTATTTCCACCTTTGGTCTTCCACTTGCTTTGGCCAACATTTTGAGTACTTTGGTAGCTTCACTTTCATCCTCTTCTTCTTCCTCAGAAGATTCCTCTACAGCACTTGCATCTCCTTCATCAGGTGCTCTCCTCTGACCAGTCTCCATTGTCTCCATCCTTCTACGCAGATTTCGGATCTCATCCAGCGAAACTACATTCGTTGCAGGTCTTCCCCGACATATGCCATCTCCTCTCCTTGGTGGCATGTTTACTGTAGAAAAATTTAATTCTTTCTCCGATACCAAAAATGACACAGGAGGTTGACGAAAATGAGAGGGTCCCACCTTCCTGACCAATCACTGTCAGTCCCTCATTGACTTCTCCTTTTATCAAGAACTTCAATTTGTGTCGTTGATCTCACTTCTCCATGTCCAACAGATATCACATCGTTCGCTCACC
Organism: Pinus taeda; assembly: GCA_000404065.3. Classification (NCBI taxonomy): domain Eukaryota; kingdom Viridiplantae; phylum Streptophyta; class Pinopsida; order Pinales; family Pinaceae; genus Pinus; species Pinus taeda. The sequence goes on along the minus strand of APFE030650676.1, from coordinate 28,400 downwards.
AACTAACCCAGACAATCTCCACCATCGATGTGACCTGTCCAATCGAATGGCTGTCGTGCAATCTTGTGCAGATTCTTGCACAACCAGTATCAAGTTGAGAGCACGTGAGAAAAGTAGTTTTCTCGTGCTACGTGTCACCCACTTAGGCTAATCGCGTGAAATTTAGGAATACCGCTTACCACCTTTAGGGGGCGCGAGATACCACTTCCCACTTATCGAATACTACCACGTGCTTAATTCACAATTTTAATATAGACGCTTAAGGAAAGTTTACCGCTTAATCTCAATATTAAAATATTAATCGACTATGATATTCAATCAAATGTATAAAAAGAGAAAAATACCTAATTAGGGTCCAAACTGCCGATATAGTCATAAGAGAATTTCTGCACCATAACAATGCATCACACCATACTTCAATCAATTATTCAACAAAATGGAAATTACAAAGTCTTGGCCCTCTCAGCTTGATTACAATAGTTTGTATGACCTCTATTTCAATCTGCAAAACCTATCTCTCACACACCTCTCGTTTACTCACTCTATTCCTGATTTTCTAATCTCTCTGTCATTACATTCTTTCCTCTTTTATGAATCAAATCCTATCCTAACTGCATTGACAACTAAATCTCTATTTTTATCACTCAGCCATTAAATCCCTATTCTCAAGCTTTGATACACACCTATTCTAACAAGTTATCTCCTATTCTAGAAATCATACAGTAATCCAATTATTACAATAATTGAGATAAAGATCAATTTGAGATATCCAACACTCTCTACTAAACTGATTTTGACCACTCAGGTCAATGAATTTCATCTCATGTTAGCCACAACATGTGAACATAGCTGGCTAAGTCTAGATGCTCCTGCATCAGGTTTTAACGTTGCACTATTGGTACTAGTGGTTGGACATGGATGTATTGTATGAATGGAACTTATACTTAATATAACAGAACCAGCACATTTCATGCATATGTTGTATTGTATTCTATGCTATCTAGTTTACTCTAAATGATATATGTATTTGTTTTCTTACGCATGCATGTATGGACTATTCTATATAAGTATGTATGAATCTTTTTGAAATGTGTTTTTGGTTTAACAATCACTTTGGATTGCTCGCTAACTTGCTTTCCAGCTTGTGATGCATCTTTGCTCGTGTGTTCCCTTCTGAGCCGCATATTATTACAGGTTTCCAAGGGGCACACTCATCTCAACCCTTATGTGTTAGAACCTCTCATGCACCTTCCTTGGCTCACTACAACTGTCACACCCTTGCTACCAACAAATTTATCTTACTCGCCTCTCCACAAAATCACAATCAAGGCATTACCATATGACATATTATTAGGACTCCTACACCAAATGGTCTGAGGCCTAATTGGGACTTCTTATAGGGGAGATCCCCTTACATGTTGGTGGGTCCAGCGCTGTCAACATTTTGGCGCTAGAAGGAGGGCCAAATGACAAGCTGAGTCCTTACATATGTTTTGAATCTCTACATATCTATCATGACTAACTACCGAGTTGCTCTTCCAGAGTGCATGTCTTATGGAAATGAGTTCATTATCTCGGAAAAGATATCAAATAACTTGTCTCATAAAACATATGATGGTGGAGGCCACATAGCCTTGGTTAAGCACATGGTTGGCGTTATAGGCTCATGCGAAAGACATGGATTCTTTGAAGAATACATGAGCTATGCGTTGTTTGTCTACATGCTTCGAGGGAACCCAATGCACTAGTGTGCCATGCTGGCCGAAAAATATATTCATTCTCTTGCTCATCTGGTCGCAGAGATAGACCATGCTTTCAATCACTTTGACTGGGAAGCACTCAATAAAGAAATTTTGAAATTAAGAAAATCACCTGATGAATCTATTGAACAGTTTCACACATGCTTTTATAATCTTGCATACTGATTCCCCAAAGATGATATTGATTGGGAATTTCTCAATGGGAGATTTTAGTATCTTCTTTACATATCTAAAAATCCGCAATTCTTGAAATCACTCGAATCCTTCTCATACTCTAGTGATGGAACTGCACAATCACAAGTAGGCACAGTCATTGTCACAAGTGACTGTCCGCCTTCACCTCATCAGAAAACTCCACCACCGCAGAGTGATGTGGGAGATCATGCACATACCGATGTTGAACTATCACATCCTCCCACCCCACCTTCTCTTCATATCTACGCAGATTTGGCTTGCAAGCCTATTGGTTGTCACGTGGATTTGTTGCCTCGACCTTCATCCCCGCGCTCTGTTGATCCTTCGGATTGTACTGTCTTGTGTTCTTCCATTCTGAACTCCTCACTTGTTGTGAATGAGGATCAAGTTCTCGACAGAGTTGGTGTTATGAAGCCAACTTGTGCCATCATTCATGATGAGTATGTACGGGAGTCTAAAGAAGAACCTGCGGTGAAGGATGACTCCCTTCCATCTGCGCCTCATCCGCTTCATCATGACATCCCTTGTGATTCTGCCATTGCTGATTTCCCCTGTGAAAACCCATTTTTGGATGTTTCTACTTCCTATCATTCATAGGACACGTCAGATGTTAGTCTATCATCACAGTACAGAGAGGACACATCTTCCTCCGAAAATCCGTCCAATCTATCATCTGTCACTTATGAAAACACAAAGGGTGAACATCTTTGTTTCTCATCTACCCCTCTACCCCATTCATCAAATCATGAGGATGCTGACAAACATCCTAAATTTTCTGATCTTGGTTGTCATGATCTACCCACTTCCTCATCTGATCACGATGTTGATTCAATCATTGTTAATCTATCTAATACATTGGTCTAGAATGATCTATCTGTCAACGAAGTCGAAACCCCGTAGACTATTGAGGCACTTCAGCCCAAGCTGATGGTTATGTCAGGCCCTCGCTGTCGTTAGGTTGGTTTCACTTCCGGTCAGGAAATTGTTGAAACACTCAAGGCTCCTCATCATTCTCTGCTTTGCATTGAAGATCAACCAAACACCCAGACTTTGCTTCCTCCACTTGAACTACACGATCCCATCGGAGGACTACACGATCCCATCGCTCATGCGTTGGAGGAATCTTACACAACAAGTACACATGCACAACATAAGTGGTCTACCTTTCTCACGTTTGCTTGCATGTCACAGTCAAGAGAATGCACACACTCAACATCTGCATGCAGTGCAGCACAGCACCATGGAAGCTCCATAGAGTGCATTTCATACGCTTTCACTCATCTTTGTTTTGTGGTCACTTGTAAACTCGGAGCGTGTTTGTCTTCACTGCTATATCTTTCTTGTTTACTGGTTCGCATAACTATCTTGTTCGTGAACCATGCCTTCGCCAACATGGGTCAACCAATGCACTGGTGGCTACATTGGAAGTATCAATTCACGTGAGATGGCCCATGCACCATTAACTTAGGAGTAGGAGTAGTGTTTGCTTTTAGTCTGTTTGCTTGCATGCTTGTTTTCTTACTTGCTTTGTTGGTTCAGTGGCTTGCTCGCTTGTTTTCTTACTCCTTCTCTTTTGCTTTTTCTTATGCTTATGCTTTTCTTTGTTGTTTGTTTGCTTGTTTTTTTCATAGGTTAGTTTCACATGAAACCATGAATGACTCTTGAAACAAGCTCAGTAAAGTATGAGAGGACTTGTACAACTACCAACATTTGGTTATCTATTGACTGCCTTCTTATGTAAGAACTTGTTGTCTTTAGTCCATGATACATCAATGGAAAATACATATTGTTCGAAGTGAACCTTGGTGAAAACACAACACTTGCGTGCTCACTAGTATCACCTACTCTAGTAAGTTGTTTTTGGGTTAATCCTTGTCAGCTTAATCAAGTAGAGTAAGGTGAGGGGGGAAACCTTAACAAGAACGTCAGAGGTATAATAAACTACTTCTCTGTTGGAACAACCTCTTCTGCTCTTAGTAAGTTGGGATCCCTCTTCTGCCTCTGAAATGAATAAGTGTTATGCACAGTTACGACAATGAAAAAATGAAAAAAGTTTGAAAAAAAATAAAAATGAATTAGGCAAAAGAAGAGAAAGGCTTCATGCGCAGAGAGGTGATGCAGGTAACTCCATCGAGGTACTAACCAGGCTCGCTGGAAGCGGAGCCATGCTCGTGTTCTTATGTGACTCTACTGGGGTACTTTCCAAGCCTACTGGCAACGGAGCAACACCAAAGATGAAACTAAGACTCTGACGACTATACTCCTTGTGCACCAATATATCCCTCAACCCCAATCGAAACAATTATGTTTCCTTGGCTTGGAATGCATGTCAATCAACCAAGAGAGTGGCAGATGCTACATCTTACAATCAAGCAAGTGTGGAAACCAAGATGAACTGAGAACTGAACAATACTTCCAGAGGTGTTAGACTTGTTTTTCATAAACAAGGTCCAGTTAGAGAGCTGGAGTTTTACTAGTGTGTCGCCAAGTGTTGCAATGGCTACAACCACCCTCCAAAATTTAGTCTTAGCTTCGTTTTGGAGCCTCCCTACCAACCTTTAACAGTAGCATGCCTTGCTTCATCAAGTACATAAGCTCTAGTGAGTTTCTTGTAGAAAGATATCTTGTCGATCAACCCTTGATGCATTCCCCTCACAGGTTGTTCATCCGGACTTGGTCTAGCAGCAAGCTAAGCAACTCCTTCAAGAATTTGTGCAAATATGGAGGGAAACTAGCCTTCCCTCTAGAAATTGCATAATTCTGTTGAGCAAGCTTCACCCAGAAAATTGTGCAACCCTTCCCAGCTAGGCTACTCAGCCCAGAATTTGTGCACATTTGGGCAGCCGTCAGTTGCTTTGCCTAGAAATTGTGTACATATTCTGAGAAACCAACCCAACTCCTAGCCAAAAATGCGCATTTTCTCCCAGCAGTTGAGCAGCCTCTTGCATGTACAGTTGATTTCACCAGATCCCTATGGGACTGAGCAAAACAGACTTGCATGCACAGGCTTCTTCTCCCAACATAGCATGCTTGTTTTAGGTATCGTTTTTTGGCAGTTGGAGGTTACATGCAAGGATCATTTTAGAAACCTCCCACCAAGTGTCGCTTTCCCTAGATTTGTAGCATGCACGTCACAACCTCAATTTGAACAAAACTCATCAACCGAATGCTGCAATGTTCATTCCTCACATCAACCTTGTAGCTCTGACATCCCACATCACATATAGGAGTTGTCGGCACATTCAACTTAGTTGTTTTGGGGTAGGCCCACTTTCTATATCTTGTGTTGCATTTCTGGCGATTTTTGTGTTTCGCTTCACATGAACATTGTCTGCTTGATTTCAGTGAGTGCTTGTTGTCGTTTTGATACATACTAGCTTGTGCAAGCACCATTTCAATTTTCATTAACATCTCACTGTTGTCGCATGCATGAAACTATTTTTCACGAACGGTCGTCGATTCAGCGACTCGCCTCACTCACATGCATGTTGTTCCATTTTCTGAATCTGTTATTCACCATTTGCATGCATGATCATTTACTTATGCTTACACTCAGTATTGTCATGCATTCGCTTTCACATTCGTGTTCAATTGCCCATCGACGAGTCTAGGCAGCCTTAGCCCGAACTTTGCCTCACCAAGATAGCATTGTGCAATCTTGGGAGGGAAGGCTTTGTCTTCCTCTTAGGAAATGTGCATTTATTCCCAGTGACTATCCTCCAGTCTTTCATTGTGCAATTCTGAGGGACAGTGACTGTTGGCCCAGAAAATTGCACAATGCAATCACTAAAACTGCAACCATTTCCAGTTGAGATTGCGTGTAATTCCAGCAGTCAGTAGCCAGACTAGATTGTGCATTGAGCAATTCCAGCAATCATTCATCCTCCCAACAACCCAGATTGTGCCTTGCGCAGCCTTGGCAGTCAGTCTCCCGACCTCCCGACGGAAATTGTGCGACCTTCATGATCAGTCACACAGGTATGTTGTAAGTCAGTTCTCAAGTTCATTTTGGTTTTCGAATGATATATTTCTTGCCATGAGTGTTTCCATGTCTCCAAGTATTGCATGTGTTCATTTGCTTCTCAGCAGCACAAGTACAATGGTTTCCAAGACAGTAGAGTCGAAGACATCGTTCAGAGCACACTTGGGGATGCAGTCGATCAAGTGTCTATGAACTTTCCTACTCACAAAGACATCAAGTTGTTCGTAGACAAGGACATCAATATATGATGGCAACAACATCACAACAAGTAGCATCATGAACAGCAGTTGAAGGTATCATACCGGATGCAACAAATGCAAGAGCAAGGTTGTTGACAACACGGAGGTGGAACAAAGTTTCCATCTCAATCAGATCCACTAATGATGAAAGCAACTTTGAAGACTCAGGCTATGAAGTGATGGCGCAATCGCGTGAAGAAAGAGAATGGAAAAAATAAGGAGTTGCATGTGCTGAAGCAGAATCTCAAGGAAGAACATGAGTTGCACAAACAAGCAAATGAGTTGTAGCATGAACAAGAACAACAAGGGGTGCAACATGCATTCACAGATGAAACTGCGCCCATACAAGTTATAGATCCATCCCAACAGTGGGCATGGAGCAGACATGGCGAGCAGTGTTGTTGATTGCATGCAAGGTATTCAGCAGCATGCATGTCATTATGCGCACATATGCGTTCCAACCCATTCAGTACACTCAACAAGGCGAAGACAAGAAGCAAGTCTGACAGGAGCTGAGCATGTAGTTGATAGTTGGTGTGCATGACCACCAACACACACTGGAAGATCAGCACGAACACTATGCATCAATGTGTTACCAGTTTGGCCACGCCCAAGAAGATCGTGTTCATTCTAGCAGATGAGTTGGATGGAGGAGCCACATCAATGCACCTGGATGCAACAGAGGCAAGAGTTCGCTTTAGGAAGATGTCACCATGGAGCGCATGCACACCATCATGGATGACCAAGCTTGGCATCAGATCACCACCTTAACCATCACAAGCATGTCAAAGAGTTGGTCTCACCACAACAGACCGAATTTCAGTGATGTCTTGCATGGTTTGCTTAAGCCACTTTGTCTCACATGACGACATGTGCATTTTAATGTAATGTCATGTCAAGTGGAAGTTCAAGTGTCAGTAGTTGGATGTAATAGTCATAGAGTAGATGAAGAGTCATGAGGGTAGATGAACTATCACAAAGGGGAATGTCAAGGGTTACCCCACCCTTTGCTATAAATAGAACCTCATAACTCATTGTAAAGGCTTTTGGTCAACCAAGCTTTGATAGGAGTATCTTAGAGAAAGCTTGGACAGTATTGTAACGAGCCTTGGATTCTCCACTGCACAGAGCTAATACATCTCTTTGGAGGAGCAGGCGGTTGTGACTGTAACGTTCCACTATTGGAACTAGTGGTTGGACATGGATGTATTGTATGACTGGAACTTACACTTAATATAATAGAGCCAACGTGTTTCATGCATATTTTGTATTGTATTCTATGTTATCTAGTTTACTCTAAATGATATATTTATTTTTTTGCTTATGCATGCATGTATGGACTATTCTGTATAAGTATGTATGAATCTTTTTGAAATGTCGTGTTGATTTAACCATCACTTTGGATTTCTCGCTAACTTGAATTCGATCTTGTGATGCATCTTCACTCGTGTGTTCCCTTTTGAGCCGTGTACTATTACAGGTTTCCAAGGGGTGCGCTCATCTCAACCACCGTGTTAGAACCTCTCATGCACCTTCCTTGGCTCACTACAATTGTCACACCCTTGCTACCAACAGAGTTATCTTACTTGCCTCTATGTGAAATCGCAGTCAAGGCATTACCATACAACCCACTACTGGGACTCCTACACCAAACGGTCTAAGATCTAATCGGGAATTCTTATTGGGGAGATCCCCTTACATGTTGTCGGGTCCACCACCGTCAACAGTTCCATAACACTTCACGACCATGTGCTAGCCCTCATCTTGGAGCCCTCTAATCGATAATTTATAAATGTGGCCAATCTTCCAACCATCAGAAACCTCCAATCATCGATTACCGAAGTGACGTCATCTCATGCCATGTGGCATCTTCTAACTAGTAACATGTGTCACTCAAACATGGCCCATTAGGCCATCCATAAACACTTAAACAACCTGCCACGTGTCCCTCGATACCATGATTCCATGCTAATGTAAGCGACCATGTGTCCCTTATTGGAACCAATCAGATCCTGCCACTTTTCCTCATTATAACTCCTCTGATGCTGCCTTATGTCCTTATTCGATCCAATTGGATGCCTCATGTCCTCTTGGAGGAGAGAGAAAGAGGCCCATTAAACTTTGGTTTGCAATGAATTCCTTTGTGTTTTCCTTTTTGGATCTCCTAGCGATTTAACACTAGAGGCTCAAATCACTGATTTGCAGGAGTTATGATAAGTGGGATCTCCGATTGCAATCACCGATTTTCCGAGATCACTGACGTGCAATCATCGATATGGCATGCCCTCCAATCTCCGATCTTTGATATGTCAGGACCTCCGATTGTCGATATCGCAAGTCACTAATTGGAAAAATGCATACATTTTTGCGCTATACCACTGATCCTCCAAATTCCGATTGTGATTCACTAGGACCTCCAATTCGCTAGGACCTCCGATCTCTGATATTCCTCACTTCACAAGGCCATAACATCCTGAACTTCAACAGGCCATATCTCTTGAACCACAAGTCCATTTCTGGACTTCTACATATCATTGGAAAGTTGTTATAGAGAAATTTCCAATGAAAGGAGTCTGATTAGCCACTAAGCCCATCTTCTACCTCAAAACATGGCTCCAAAGTCTCTACCTATTTGGAATCACAACCACCAAGGCATTAAGCCTCATCACCAGGCTGGGCGTTGTTTGACATCAATGTCAACACTTACACAACCAACCACCTTCATATCATCAAATATCCAACACTATTATTCTACGAATTCAACCCTCTAGTTAGGACTTACCATTGAACCACTACAAGAACCTTGGTGCTAAGCTTAAAATGTCTCTTCAACCTACAGGGTTGTATCTTCTATGTGTTGGCTTATTTCCCTGAGTTGAAGGGTTACTTCTAGCCTTGGATCAAGTTTAATAGATATTGGTACCTCTTAATTTTATATGATGATTTCAGTCCACTGGTTAGGGCTTTAGAAACTATTCTAAAAAAATACCTATAATGTCTTGAAGAACAATGATTCTTTTCTTCACTTCTTCACTCGTTCAAGCACTACTTCTAGTCCACACTTTTTTGTTAAGGTCTCAATCTTAATTCTTATTTCATAAAGATATATATCCCTCCAATCCACACTCACATAGTTCAAATGATATTGCTATAGCCTTTTCTTATGGCTTTCATCCTGTAGCTATTGTTTCCAAATTTGGAGCAGTAAAAGGTGACAAAAATAGGCCTATTCTAGACCTAAACCAACTCAGACTTCTAAAGACCATAATTTTAGATGAAATTGATCCTTTTCAAGGTGATAACCTAAATCATATGTATTACAAGGTCTCAGACTTTTATTTTAAGGAGCATAAACCTCACGGCATAGGATAAGGTTCCAATTAGGTCAGTGTCTTTAGAATTGCACATATATTTGGAGTAGTTTTTTTGTCCTCACTTCTAATCATTTTTAGTGATTATAAATAGTCAGTTTCTTGATTTGAAAATCATTCATCGTAGTGATCTACAAGATTCCAATAACACTAAACAAGCTCCGATACCATGTTGGAAAAATTAGATTAGGGCAACATTTTAATTTATCTTTCCTTACTTGTCATTTACTTGTGACATTAAGTTATTTTCCTTCTTATGTATGCTTATGTTCTCATCATAAAATAAATGCCAAAACAATAAAGATCACATGAACACAAGACATAGCCTCCAAGCCAGGGAAAAATCCCTCCAATGAGGAAACCCAAAATAAGTTTTTTTATAGAATCAATTTCAAAGGAGACTTCCAAGACCCAAAAATAATACCTCTTGCACCTACTAAGACACAAATCAACCAACCAACCTTCCCACACAAGACCTTCAAGCATAATGAAATATAAATTCTTTAAGAAGAGGCTCTTCTTGCCTTTCATCCTTTTGAAATAAACCTGCAACATTATTTGCAACTTTGGACCCGAAGAAACCCTATAAATTCTAGGTTCTTTGCACATGTGAGCTATCCCAAGCAATATGACAGAGATCTAAATTTCTAGGGATCTCTTCTTCCTCGCTGGACTTTTTCAAGCTTATTTTGGACCTTTTCATCCTCTCTTAGCCGCATAATAGATCATAAGATATGTGTGATTTTTATATGTGAATGGAGGTCGAAGTTCCTCCGTATATAACCATTCCAAGTGGCGCTTTACGCACACTCTAGGCCAACATAAGCTGGCTGAACGACTTGATCTTTAGGAGCATCTAGACACTTCTAAAATACAATAATATTTTTCTTTATTTTATACAAGTGCCCATGTTGACACCTAATCTTCATGATTGGGGGAATTTTACGTAAATAATTAAATTAGGAATGTGAATAGTCATCGGGAGATGAATTGAACAATCACTCCCTATTGTATATAACAATGACCTACCTATGGAATAATATACGAATCAATTGTTTGTTTGGTGGAGTTACTGCCTGGCCTAACATGGTATCAAAGCCAGCTCTTTTTAGCCTTTGTGTCCCTTGTAACTCCTTGTCTGCTCTTCATATAGCTGAGCAGGTTCTTCATAAAATTAGCTACCCCTCTGCTTGACTGATTCATAAACAAAAAAAAGGAGTGTTATTGCATCTGCACCCCCATTGCATGAATTACATTCACCTGATTACTCTGTCCTGTCTGACTGTTCAGTTCATTGACTGATTCATAAACGTCTCTGACATGGTAACTGCACCTGACATGGTATCATTGCATACTATGACTGTGCGGATCCCCAGCATTTCCCGCTCGCTGTAGGTTCCTTCGAGAAGAACCAAGGACTCCCACCTCACTTTCACGCGGAAGTATGTCCACAGACTATTGTTGATGGTCTCATGTTGTCTATGTTTGCAGAATGCATGCACTGTGATGTTATATCAAATACCTTCGTATAACTTGTGACTGCCATTTTTATAAGTCGTGGGCCCTTCCTCGGCTTGGTGCTCCATCTGTTGAGCGCTACATATCTTCATCCTTGGTGGACCTTCGGTGATTACTGGTCGTGCATTTTTTTTATAAAAAATAACTCTAGTGCATAAGAACCCTTTCTGAGCTGGTTTGAACTGCTGAATTCTAGTGAGCTGGTGCCTCCACGCAGGATCGAACTGCGGAGTTTTTGACACTTCTCTGGCGAAGCAGAAGCATGGTGCTAGCTGTGGGGTAGCGGAAGCGCTCTCTAGCGAATCGAGACCCGTTCTATTCCAAAGTTTGGTATCACATTCCGAATTGATTCTTCTCATTTTGCCTTGCTCGAGGTCTAAATAATACAGTAATATTAAAATTGTTTGAATACTCCACGATTAAATTGAAAATTGTGGCTGTGTGTTGAACGTTTTGGAGTTTTGAACGTTTTTTAACGCTGTTGTTGATATGACCTACGGGTTTTGGCTCCGTGAACACTAATTTTGAGACACAGCGAACGCTACCTGAAGTGGAATTCTATTCACATTTTATGAATAGCGTTTGATACTCTTAAAGCATTCTATTTGGTGAAGATCTTTAGCACAGCAGAAATTTGTTCATGCCTTCCAATGATCAATAGTATATCAATTGTGTTTGGATGACTTTAATACACTTTGTATATAGTGTTTGTTGTGGTTGCTGGAAATATATACCACGTTGTTGGGCTACCATAGTGTTTTTGTTTTTTTTTATAAAGTTGCTTTCAAAGTGACTAACATAGTTAACGCTTTTGCATTGGACTGTGTTTAAATTTGAGGCCAGAATCATTTTTCTATCAGCAAAAGTATTTTTTTACAGAATGCATTCAATCATCTCTATGGTAGGAATAGTTCTCACTGGCAAGGAGAACTATCCTGAATGGTTCTGGATGATAAAACACACCCTCATCTTCAATGAGTTGTGGAAAGGAGTGTGTGTCAGAGAAGGAGACAATGACCCAGTACAACCTACCTCACACAAAGAGCTCGTCATTTGGGAAAACAAGAACAGCAAAGCTTAGGCATTAATTGCATCATCTGTAAATGAAGAGGTGAGTTGCCATATTTCATCATATTCAACTGCCTTTGAAGCTTTACAAAAGCTGAAATAACTCTATGACTCACATTCTGCACTTGAAGTCATCCAACTCATGATCAAACTCTTCACTCTTGAACTGCAAAATAATGATCCTCTTGCTCTTGCATCTGAAGTAAAGTCTATAATGCATGATATCAAATCCACTAAGGTTGAGCTGGATATCCCTCTTATTACTTTTCTCAAGGCAATTTATCCTACTTACTCCAATTATCTTGAGTCTTTGCAAGCAAATGGAAATCTCAAAGATATAACCTTTGACTCTCTTGTGAAAAATTTTGTTGAAAGAGAGAAAGCTTTTGGAAAGAAGACAACCCCTGAGTCTTCTAAAGAGACTGTGAGCCTTTCTCATAAAGAAAAACATCATGTTCAAGATTCTACAAGAGGAAGAGGTGGACGAAGAGGAAGAGGAAGATATTTCAGAGGAGGGGGGGCAGACATTCTCAAGGAGAAAAGGCAGATTTGCACTGTATTCGCTGCAAAAGAAATGGATCACATGATGCATCCACATGCAAGCTACCATGGGACAAAATTGAGGAGAGAAGAAACCAACAGAAAGGTAAAACTGATGATACAGACAAAGGTAAAGCACCTGAATCCGCTCACTATGTTGAGGCACAATGTAACATTGGAGTAATGAAGATTTGTTTAATACTTCACTTGCTTCCTGGAAAAATGATTGGCTACTTGATTCAAGAGCAACCTGTCACATGACTCATAGAAAATATTTTTTTGAAGATTTCACTGACAATGTTGATGGAGCAGTATACTTTGCAGATCAATCAAAAATCAAGCCATCAGGGCTTGGCACAATTATGCTTAAACTGCCTGGTCTTCAGACTTTCTTTTGCATCATGTTCTATATCTCCCACATCTCAAGAGAAACTTGCTATCCTTGGTCCACATCCGCCAACAAGGTCACTCCATTCATATGTTTGATGGCAAGTTTGAGGTAAGAAAAGCATCTGACCACTCACTTGTCATGAGGGGAATAGAAGAAGAAAGGCTTCTCACGCTGCAAGGAACCTCTGCTCGTGCACAACATTTCTCATACAATTCTCATCATGAAGAAGGTACACTTCCATCAAGTTTATTATGGCATGCTAGATTTGGACATTTAAACTATGACAGTCTTTGTTTATTGAAGAAAAATGGTGTTGCTGGTTTGCCTACAATTCCTAGAAAACTTAAGCAATGTGATGCTTGCATTCTAGGAAACCATAGCAAACAGTCATTTCATGACTCACATTCAAGAGCACATAGGAAGCTTGAACTTATTCATTCAGATTTATGTGGACCAATGCCTGTTCCTTCTGCAAATGGAAATAAATATATCATGACATTATTGATGACTACACCAGAATGTGTTGGGTTTATTTATTGAAGAACAAATCTGATGCTTTCCTAACATTCAAGAATTTTCATAAATGGATTGAAAATGATGCACAATCTCATATTTGGTCTATTCGCACTGATAATGGAAAATAATATACATCAAATGAATTTGAACACTATCTTCGCCAACATGGGATTAAACATCAAACAATTGTGCCTTATAATCCCCAACAGAATGGTGTAGCTGAAAGAATGAATAGAAAAATCTTGAATATGGTACGACCCATGATTTTCTTCAAAAATGTAGAGATAACATTTTGGGCTGATGCTATTCTATGTGCTGCATATATAAAGAATAGATGTCCATCTAATGATATAAGAAACAAGACTCCTTATGAATTGTGGTATGGACATGTTCCTTCGGTAAAACATCTCAGGGTCTTTGGTTCCACCTGTTATGCTTTGATACCAAAGTTACATAGAAACAAACTTGGTGCTAGAAGTCGTAAGTGTATCTTCCTGGGGTATTCAAACACCTCCAAAGCATACCGCCTCTATGATGAAGTAAATAAAAAGTTTGTTGTATCTAGAGATGTAATTTTTCTAATCATCCAAATCTGACAATGTTGTTGAGCGGCAACTTGATTGCTTGGATAAATTCGCAAAAACGAAATCATTTCAAGAATTTGAAAATTAGATTCCACATCTTGAAGGGGGGATTCCTATACTAGATCAACATGTGGAATCTTCTTCTGAAGAATACTCTCCCCCGACTGAAACTCCAACAACGGATGATGCTTTAAGTGATGTAATTGATAAAATTGGGAGACTCAATCTTGATTCACTCCCAACTCAATCAACAGAGCAGCCTGGACCATCTCAGAAAGGTCCCCCAAAGTGGCTGACAAAGACACTTGAAAGTGTTAATCCTGATGAAATTGGAAAAACAGGAACTAGAAATGCAAACTGACAAAATGGAGGTGATGTAGATGACTCTAATTCACCTATTGATATGGATGTTTCTTATGATTGTGAATTGAACTTGTCTACAGATTTTGAACCAACTTCCTTTAAAGAAGTTGCTTCTCATGATGAATGGAAAGAAGCAATGCAAAATGAGTATGATGCCCTCATAAAGAATGGCACTTGGAAGCTGGTTGATCCTCCATTTGGAACCAAACCAATTTGCTGCAAGTGGGTCTACAAGAACAAGTACAAAGTTGATGGCTCACTTGACAAGCACAAAGCTAGGCTTGTGGCAAAAGGTTTTGCACAGAAGGAAGGGGTCGATTATGAGGAAACTTTTTCCCCCACAGCAAAATGGGCCACCATACGAACACTCTTTGCACTAGCAGCTCAAAACGGTTGGATAGTCCATCAAATGGATGTAAAAACTGCCTTCTTGAATGGATATCTAAAAGAAAATGTTTTTATGTCCCAGCCTAAAGGATTTTCTGTGAAAAGACATGAACATAAAGTATGCAAACTTGTGAAGTCCTTGTATGGCCTCAAAAAAGCACCACCAGCCTGGTATGAAAAACTAACTAAGCATCTTCTAAAACTCAACTTCAATCATTTTGATCTTGATGATGCAAGTTTATTTGTCAAGAAAGTTGGCAAAACAGTTGTATATCTTGTGGTATATGTATATGATCTTTTAATGATAGGGAACAATGAAAGCTACATTGCATCCATAAAGAAGGAATTGGGAAAAAGTTTTGAAATGATTGATTTGGGCTATGTTCATTACTATCTTGGCATTGAAGTAACACAACATCCAAATTCCATATTTCTTTCTCAAAAGAAATAAATTGGAGATTTGTTGAACAGGTTTGGCATGACAAAGTGCAATCCTCTTACTACTCCAATGGAACAAAACTTGAAGCTCACATCTATTGAAGGAAAGGAATTTGAGGATGCAACAAAGTATAGACAGCTTATAGGAAGTCTCAACTACCTAAGTACCACTAGACCAGACATTTCATTTGTTGTTGGAATCCTCTCCAGGTTTATGCAAAATCCTTGTGAGGGACATTGGTCTGCTGCAAAAAGAGTTCTAAAGTACTTGAAGGGAACTCAAGACTTTGGAATCAAGTACACACAGGTGGATGACTT
>APFE030650676.1:0-11742 GCA_000404065.3 Pinus taeda | reverse complement strand
GGGGGGAATGTTGACACCTAATCTTCATGATTGGGGGAATTTTATGTAAATAATTAAATTAGGAATGTGAACAGTCATCGGGAGATGAACTGAACAATCACTCCTTATTGTATATAACAGCCCAAAAGGGTATTTTACACAATAATAATGACCATGACTCATGACAAAAACATAGAAGCATACAGTGGATGCTTTGACCTAGGGACCAATGACCCAAGCATGAAAGCTATGCTCCACAAATAATTTTTATTTTACATTTTCTTTCTTATTTTGATCAATACATAAGAATTACATCAAGACATGAGTCAAATGTGAATTATGTAGACCAAAACTAGTTACATTCGCCAACAAGAACCCGATCCCAAGTATGATTTTTCTCAATTTGGTTAAATTCTTCGTGCATGGATTTAATCCAACATTCATATTGACTTGCTTGATGCACATTTTGAGGTTTAACTATAGATAAAAAATTTATATGACTAGATGAACCAATGAACTTCTAGTTTGTACAAAAACCTCTTTATTACTAAGTATTTAACTTTCAAGACGATTTTTTTGCACAAACCTGGATGGGGTCAATTTTTGGATTAGTTTCTTCTCTGTCTTCTGCTATGTAACCAAATCACAAAAGAGATATATAAACAACTTAAAAATTAGCTTCTTTTAGGGGGAAAACTCCTTCACTATAGAAATTTTGCAAATTCTCTACAAAAATCTTTCTCTAAGACCATGTAGAAAATATGATTGTAGATTAACCCGATAATGTAATATAACCAAAGAAATATATTATAATCTACTTCTACTATCAATTTGCAGAAGCTTAAAGATCGAGCTGAATCAGAGTTGAACACATATAACCAGAAGAAGAAGAATCAATACACAATACACATGAAAATACTTTGGGGAAAGCCTCAGCTAAAAACCCCACTATTTGTATTATCATACAAGGTGGAAATACATCAGAATTATACAAAGCCTTAGCTCTCACAGCTAGCCATCTCTCAGTACAATCCTCCTAGATTCTCACAGTTAATCAAAGCTTCTCACGAGCCTTCTCCTCTGCCCTCCAAGCTCCTATTTCCTTGTGTTGTTCCTCCTGGGTGATCCTCCTGTTACCAAGTGGAACATTGATCTCACACCCTATCAGAACTGCGCAATCCTCAAGGAACCTTACCTTGATTGCATGCATGAGTTTCCTTTATAGGAAAACACATGCAAATGATAGTACATTGTCCTTGACATTTAGCTCAACTGGGTCTTTCTCAAAATAGACATGCATGAGTTTCTAATGAGGGAATCTCCAGTTATCTGGAGTACACTGGTTGAGTGCATGCATGCATCAACTGACTGATAACTCACAATTAGCTCCTCAAATAGTTTGGAACTAATTTAACTAGACTTGACTCAGTAAATTGAGCTAACTAATTACAACTCAAATATAACTCAATCTTATCTCCTTAATTAATGGATAATCTCCTTAATTTAAGGGATAACTCTTGCATAATTGCAGAAAGACTTCTAACTTGAATTTCTCCAACTAATTAATCCATAATGAATTAATTAATTATTTCGAAGCAGCTAGTGAGACTAAATTCGATTTGAATTCACAATTTTAATTCAAGGACAAATTAAAATTGGAATATTCTTGTTGCTACATTTCAACACTCCCTCTCAACAAGAAAGGGATTATCTACCACCCTGATCCTGTCTCTATGGAACTCGAATTTACACTTTGACAATGCCTTTGTCAAAATGCCAGCATCTTGCTCCTCTGTCGAAATATACTGAAGCAACATGATCCTCCTCACTACACAGTCTCTGAGATGATGATACCGGATGTTGATGTGCTTGGACCTATCATGAAATATTGGATTCTCAAAGAGTTTGATACAACTCTGATTATCACAATAGATCACAGTTGGGTCCATCCTCTAATCAAACAAACCACCTAGGATTTTCCGCATCCAGATGGCCTCACATGTTGCCTGAATTGCAACCATGTATTCAACCTCTACCGAGCTAAGTGCAACCGACCTCTGTTTCCTACTGTACCAAGAAACTGTCTCTGCCCAAGGTTGAAAATCCCTCCTGATGTGCTCTTCCGATCTGATGGACTCCCTGCCCAATCTGCATTAGTGAAGCCCTATAGCTTCACTCTCTCTGTCCATTTGTACCATAATCCATACTGAGATGTGCCTCTGAGGTATCTCAATACATGTTTTGTTGCCTTCCAAAACATCTTGGTAGGTTGAACCATTGCTTAACTCATTTGGTTCACCGCATAGCACAAATATGGTCGTGTGTTCACTAATTACATCAGTTAACCCACAAGTTGCCTGTACACAGTGGCCTCCACTACTTCTCCTAAAGTAGCATCCTCCTTCCTCCAGTTACCAACTAGAGGATTCTGCATGGGCTTGCACTTCTCCATGTGGAATCTCCTCAGTATCTCGTTGGCATACTTGCCCTGAGACAAAAACAACTCCCCATCCTTCTGCCACACTTCCATGCCAAGGAAGTAATGCATGAGACCCATGTCTTTCATCTTGAATTCTCTTGCAAGACACAATCAACTAATCATCACCAGTCAATATGAGATCATCAACATAAAGAACGATGATCAACAACTTACCTTCCACCACGATGTTGTACAGGTTCGCATCCGCTTCACTCTTTGTGAAGCCTAACTCGGTAAAGTGGTTGTCTATCCTGGTGTAGCAAGAAAGAGGTGCTTTCTTCAGCCCATACAATACTCTCTTGATTCGGAACACATGCAACTCATGATCGAAGGCCTCAAAACCTTCAGGCTACTCTATGTACAACTCTTCCTCAATCTCACCATTGAGGAATGCAGTCTTCACATCCATCTAATGGATCTTCTAACCCATCTGTGCTGATAGTGCCAACATCGATCTGATAGATGAGTACCTTGCGACAAGAGCAAAATTATCATCATAGTCAATCCCCTCAACCTGTGAAAAGCCACGGGCAACAAATCTTGCCTCATGCTTCTCCACACTACCATCAGCAGCTTACTTTACCTTCTAAAGCCAATGGGAACTCACAAATAACTTGTTCTCCGATCTTAGAACCATGTCCCAAACATTATTATGAACCATGGAGTCATACTCCTCTGCCATAGCATCAACCTAAATCAGTTGTTGCACTGCTTCCTCAAAGGAAGATGGCTCGGTATCAACACATTCCCCAGCAAGGGCCATGTATCCAGTGTACCTCTCAAGTGACCTCCTCTATCTGCACTGAGAAAATGGTGCTCCCACATTCTCTCTCGCATCCTGCAACAATTTTTCAGTTTCTCTTGTGCGCTTCCGTCCATCTTTGGAAGATTCTGCTTGAGTCAATGTCTCCACTCTTGGATCCTATACATGCGGCTAATTCGCATCAGTCTGAGGCTCCTCCTCCTTAGGAACCAACAGTTCCTTCACAGCCTATAGTTGGATCTCCCTCTCAAGGGAAACTCGCATGGCCTTCTGCTCATCAAACTTGATATCTCTACGAACCATTGTCCTCCGACTGGTAGGCAAGAACACCCAATAGTTGTGAGGTGTATCAGTGTACCCCACAAGTATCCCCAACTCTGTTGTCAGCTCAAGCTTCTTCTGTGCATCCTTTGTCACATGGAAATATACCGATGAGCCAAGGATCCTGAAGTGACCCACATCTAGTCTCTTACCGGAGAAAGCTTCCTCTGGTGTCTTCATCCCAAGTATGCGATGTGAGCTTCTATTCTGCAAATAGACCATTGTGTTGCATGCCTCAGTGCACAAGTGAAGTGGTAGGCCTTGGTCATGTAGCATCGCCTGAGTTGCCCCTATAATAGTTTTGTTCTTCCTCTCGGCCACCCCATTGCACTGTGGGTTATGAGGTGCCATCAACTCTCGTTTAATTCCTTCCACTGCACAGAAGTCCTTAAACTTTTGAAAGACATATTCTCCACAGTTGTCGCTTCTCAAGGCCTTGATCTTCTTCCCTGGCTCTTTCTCGACCAAAGATTTGAACTTACAAAACTTTGAGAAGGTTTGGTCCTTCTTCTGCATGAAATAAATCCATCATTTACGAGAAAAATCATCAATGAAAATCACATAATACCTTTGCTTCGTTGTGGATGATGTCGAGAATGGTCCACACACATCAGTATGAACTCGTGCTAAGATAGCCTTTTCTCGACTGTCTCAATCATGAAAGGAAGACTTGGTGTACTTTCCCAAGGTATAACCTTTGTATGTGTCAACTTGCTCAAGTTTACCTTTGGGAAGTCCTGTAGATATTTGTTGCATTATCTTCAATGCCCCATGATGCAAATATCCCAACCACTTGTGCCACCACTCGTCAATGTCTTGGCTTTGCACCAATTCTGCTTTCATACTCAATGCCCCATAATCATCTACCTCTAGTTTATAAAGATTCCTCACTTGAATCCCTATCCTCTCGGTCTGACCCGTGGCTATGTGTCTTAGGAACACCTTTCCTTTACTGAAGACAACATCATAGCCTTTTTCCTCCAACATCGCGACCGATACCAAGTTCTTCTTCAGTCCACGTACATACCACATCTGTCAAGGTGATAGGAACTCCATGCTCCCTCTGAAAAGCAATCGTGCCCACTCTTGAAACACTATACTTTCTGTCATCACCTGTCTCTATGTGCATCTTGAGGTCTTTCTCCTCCAAGGTACTGAATAAACTTTTATCATCAGCCATGTGAATTGAGGCTCCATTGTCAATATACCAGACACAACCCATCATCAATGACACCATGCATGCGATGAGGGTAAAGTCCATTTCGAACTGAGACGCTAATGCCTTACCTTCCGATCCTTCCAAGAATCCCTTCTTAGACTTCTTTGATGGGAAATTAGTCGCATAATGTCCCATATCAATTAAAGTATGATAAAAAATTGATTTTCACCTACAACCCCGAACTTCGAATTCTCTTCTTTGTATACTGTTCACAGCTTTGATAAACTTGGCTCTAATAAACCTAGATCCGATACCACGTAGAAATTCTACAAAATCTCGCTCTAAGACCATGTAGAAAATCTGACTGTAGATTAAGCCGATAATGCGATATAACCAAAGCAAAATACTATAATCTACTTATACTGTCAATTTGCAGAAGCTTAAAGATCAAGCTAAATCAGAGTTGAACACATATAACCAGAAGAAGAAGAATCAATACACAATACACATGAAAATACTTTGGGGAAAGCCTTAGCTAAAAACTCCACTATCTGTATTATCTTACAAGGTGGAAATACATCATAATTATACAAAGCCTTAGCTGTCACAGCTAGCCAGCTCTCAGTATAATCCTCCTGGATGCTCACAGGAAATCAAAGCTTCTCACAAGCCTTCTCCTCTGCCCTCCAAGATATTATTTCCTTGCATTGTTTCTCTTGGGTGATCCTCTTGTTACCAAGTGGAACATTGATCTCACACCCTGTCAAAACTATGCAATCCTCAAGGAACCTTACCTTGACTGCATGCATGAGTTTCCTTTATAGGAAAACACATGCAACTGATTGTACATTGTCCTTGACATTTAGCTCAACTGGGTCTTTCTCATAATAGACATGCATGAGTTTCTGAGGAGGGAATCTTCAATTATTTGGAGTACGCTAGTTGAGTGCATGCATGCATCAACTAACTGATAACTCACAATTAGTTCCTCAAACAGTTTGGAACTAATTTAACTGGATGTAACTCAGTAAACTGAGCTAACTAATTACAACTCAAATATAACTCAATCTTATCTCCTTAATTAAGGGATAATCTCCTTAATTTAAGGGATAACTCTTGCATGACTGTAGAAAGACTTATAACTTGAATTTCTCCAACTAATTAATCCATAATGAATTAATTAATTATTTCCAAGCAGTTGGTGAGACTAAATTTGATTTTAATTCACAATTTTAATTCAAGGACAAATTAAAATTGGAATATTCTTGCTGCCACATTTCAACATTTACATCACATAAATGAACAATACTTGAATGATTCAAATGACAAGACCTATTTTCTATATATAGGATTCTAAGGGGTCACAATATAATTAGAGCCTTCATAACAATAATAATGTAAGGGCATGAAAATAACAATAGTGGGCTTCTATGGGGCACAATAATAATGTTATGGGGACTACACGGGCACACTAATAAGAATAAGGGGGCTACACTAACACTATAAAGCAACCTCATAACATATTTTGAAGATTATTTGGAGAAACTTTTCAAACCCTCTTTGGGTGTTATGTAACCAAATCACAAAATAGATAGATAAAAGACTTCAAAATTAGCCTATTCGAGGGGGGGGACTCCTTTACATCAAATAAATGAATGATTATTGAATGATTAAAATAACAAGACCTTCTTTCTATATATAGGAGTCTAAGGGGTCACAATATAATCAGAGCCTACATAACAAAAATAATGTAAGGGCATGACAATAACAATAGTGGGCTTCTATGGGGCACAATAATAGAAATATGGGGACTACATGGTCACAACAATAACAATAATGGGGATACACTAACAATAACAACAACGGGATACACTAGTATTGTAGGGACCTAACATGCTCCCTCTCCTTCAAAAGTGTCCTAAACGCTTGATGCACAACAGTGGGATTCTAAGGGGCACAATAATAAACATATGGGGACTACATGGGCACAACAATAATAATAATAGGGATACAATAACAATATAAAGTAACCTCATAGCATATTTTGAAGATTATTTGGATAAACTCTTCAAACTCTCTTTGAGTGTCATCAAACCAAATCATAAAAGAGATAAATAAACGACTTCAAAATTAGCCTCTTTGATGAGGAAACCTCCTTTACATCACATAAGAAAAATTCTTGACTGATTCAAATGAAAACACCTCCTTTCTATATATAAGAGTTTAAGGGGTCACAATATAATCAGGGCCTACATAACAATAATAATGTAAGGGCACGAAAATAACAATATTGGGCTTCTACGGGGCACAATAATAACAATATGGGGACTACATGGGCACAACAATAACAATAAGGGGGCTACACTAACAATAACAATAAGGGGCTACACTAGTATTATAGGGACCTAAAATATTCCTTCTCTGAACCTTCAAATTCTTATTCTGCTACAATTTCATTATCTGGGGGTTCATCTTCATATTGTCTTTGTCTTTTGGGGCATATAGATACTTCATCTATTGTAACATCTATACATTCAACAATTTTGTGAAGTCCTTTATTGTAACATTTGTAACCCTTACTTATAAAAGAGTATCCAAGAAGAATGCCTTTGTATGCCCTTAATTCAAATTTACTAAGTTTATCATCATTTATTTTGATATAAGATTTGCTTCCAAATATCTTAAAATAATTTACTGATGCAGGTCTTCGATATTTTTGTTACCCTAGAGAATGTTCGTGACTGCAAGGGAACTAGTGCCTAGTACATCTATAAGGATTTAATAAAAAGTTTTAAGTGAATGCTTAGAGAGGGAAGGAGCATGAGTGATGCAATGAATGGTCTAGTTATTGAAACCTAGCATTCAAAACCAGAAGTCCAAGTCACTGAGAATTGCAAAGTTTGAATTAGGAAGTGGGCTGGAAGAAAGATGAAGAGAGGCAAAGTTTAAAAACTCAAAAAAATTAAGAATCTGACCTGTAATTTTGCAGAATGAATGATGAAGATACTGAGAAATTGTATATGGATGCTTGGAAGTGGATTACCTATTGAGGGTTTCAATTTTATACAACATGAATACCAATAAGTAAATTCATGAGCCTTAACTTAAACAACCTACTACATCATACACTATTCCAAGAGCGGAAAACCATAAATGAAATGATATATATAGGAAGGAAAACAATATTTATAATTTTACCCAATGTTGGAATCAAAACTTATATTATTCAGTTTCTGAGAGATTTCTCCATTACAAAGTCTCATAATTTTCAGAATCCAAACCTCTACAAAATCACTATTTTGGACTTTTATCTCTTTCCCACAGTGTAACTGACTAACTGTCCAATCAGTTATAAAACCTGACTGCTTCTGTTATAAACAATATTTCTATAATAAAATTACAAAATAGTAATTTTTTATACTCTCTCTCTCTAGATATATATATATATATTATTAAAACGGTTTCTTCCTTTACAAATGAAGCTACGCCCCCTTTTTAAAATCTTTATAAAACACACACATATTTTAGGGTTTAACACTCATACAAATATAAAACACAATTTTAAAATGATAACCAGTATTGTAGGCTTGACTTATATATATGCAAAACGATGAGTGGTTTCTGGAAACTGGACACCGCTCTCCAATGGGTGCCTTGGCCGTTTTTGGAAAACGATGGTGACCCCTCAGAATAAATCCCTGTCGTTGATTTCCAGATGGATGGTTTAAAAATTTCGCCCTTTTTGAGGGGTATCCATCATTTATCTTCCGTGCTTGTAAGCCTATCAAAATCCCATTGATTCAGGGCTTAGAAAACATGGGACATCAATTTTTATTTGATTATTAATTAACCAACATAGACTAAGGATATGAACTCTCTTACATTAATGTATCTTGATAGTTTGTAGATTCTTAGTGCCTCTTGGAAATTTGACTATGCTTCATGGCTTACACATTCTGCACTGGTGTGGATTATAAATGCCACCAGTTTCTGTATTGAACCAATTCATTGTTAAAATCAAGCACTTCAGAGTTCTTCATATTTGGACCAACAGTAATTTTCTTCTATGCAACACTTAATTTTGTAACTGATACCATATGAACCAGAAATCAATAAAATATTAAGTTGAGAGGGTAATGACCTCGCATACCAGAACATAAAATAAATGTCATGACACAAAACATACTCTCTTCAAATTTCATTTGTAGAAACTTCAAGAAATTGAGAGAAACTAGTGACAATAATTGTTATTATCCCTTCATTTCACTGGTTTACTTCTGATAGACGCATTCCTTCAGCTATATTTTGAAGTCATTGTTCAATTTGTTATGAGACTTAAATATGCCATGGTTGAGACTAGAGAAGCACAACAGAAGATAAAATCATCACAAACAACAAACCAGAAATCACATATTTCTATTACACAACGGGCCTTGCCTTGGCTTGAATTGCTCTGACAGAGGCAAATACAAATTTATAGAGGAAGGAGGAGGATCTAGAATTCTGCATGTGAAATTCATGGATAATGAGAGGTTAAAAGTCAAATGACAGTGGGTGGCAGTCGGTTGTAGATGGTGAAGTGTCGGAGAGTCGATTGTGGGATGGCGAGGATGACGATGAAGTCTTATTTGGTTTCACATTTAACATTATCCCACTTGAAACCAAATGAAAAGTTTGCTAAAATAAGGAATTGTCGGGGGGTGAATCAGTAATTAAGAAACTCTTTTTTCTTTTTCTTATTATGCTTATGGTCCCTTCTTATGTTGTTTAACACGTGAGAGCATTCATTCACAAAGCAATGAACTAACAATATTTCATACACATGTATTCAAGCAACAATCACATGAGAAACACACATTTGAGATAGTGTTTTTCACATGGAAACCCAGAGGGAAAAAAACCACCAATTTGTTGTTTTTTTATGATGTAAATTAAGCACCCACTTAATTACATATGCTTTTTTTTTTAGCACCCACTAACATGAGGCACCGACCCCCTTTGGTTAGCAAGGACCAACTTTCCAAGAGGCACCAACCTCTTTAGTTTGCAGACACTAACCTGCCCTTGTCACTATTCTACTATTTCATACAATTTTCAAACTGGAAAACAAAGGCATACAATTTTACAAGTAAAATACCAAACAATGGATGTTCACAGATTTGACTTATGCATTTTTCCTTCTATACTCACTTGTAGCAGATCTCCTCTCGCTGCTCACATCAACACTTCCTTTGTGCTCTACCTTCACTATCAAGGGCTCTTCACTGACTACACTTCAGCACTACCCTTGCAATTCTTCGCATAGTCCTCACGCTACTCTTTCCATTGCATTACACTGTGTCCTCTTAGGAACTTCAACCTCTCTTCTTCGATGCTCGCTTTCATAGTACTGCTCACACACACATAGGCTCACTTCCCCATATTTTCCATTGTTGGTGATGGTTTTTTTCCACTGGGACACTATTCACAAGGGAGTCTCTCCACGTTGTCCTGTAGCTTCCAATCTGTACTTAGGCATGACTTCACTTTCCACTCTTGTTCCTTCTGATAGTTTCTTGTCACAACACTCAAAACCGAGAGGGTTCTCGCATTTTTTCGTAGTCTGACTGCACATAGATCCTATATTGAGAAATTAATTCTCAGATGATTTGTACACTCCTCCGAGAGTCCCATGCTTATTTATCGTTCTACAGAAATTGACTATCCACAGAGGTGACCATCCTGTTCTTACTTACCATAACCATTCATGCATGCAAAGCAGGTGATTTCTTCCTTCAAACACTTGAATTCATCTCTACTACCAATGTTGTCCTCGATTTCTTGTTACAGTCTTCCACAGGACTAGCCCTTTTCAAATACCAACTCCTTTGTGCCTTCATTCAATATCGCAGCTCCCAGCCCATACATTCTTTAAATATATGTACTCCCTTATTGGAGTGATTCCATATCACAATCTTCACAGTGGTGCAGAATTCTGATATTTTAATCTTCCAATTTCTGAGCTCCTTATGCTTAGCACTCACAGTACTTCTCATCATAGGACCGCTAGTTGTGACCTGCCGCTTAGCCTTGAGGTGCTAAGCCTTCAGACTCCTGTCGAGGACCATTCTCCCTTTGTTGACTACTCCATGCCATTGGTTCATTGAGATCTTACGACCATGTGCTGGCCCAATATTAGAAGCCCTCTATATCAAAACTTTTCAACGCTCCAATTGTTATGGAGTTCCAACATCTCAATCCTCCGATCGATGACTTCTGATATGACATCATCACTCCACATGGAGACTCTTTAGTGGTGTCACATGTTACTTGATTTTGGCCCCTTAGACTACACAATAAGGTTAAATATGCTCACCACTTGTCTTGTCATACTGCCATGTCACGCTGACATCAACTGCCACTGTAGCTTACTAGAGCCATTCATATGTTGCCATGTGTCCTGCTGGAGGAGAGAGAGAAGAGGGCACGTCAACTTTTGTTTTTGCCAACTCTTCGGAAGACCAAGGAGAGCCAAGCTTACCAAGTCCTCATCATCAACAGTAACCCCCACACTTCCCAGCTCATCTCGACACTGAGTGAACTTCGTGAGATACTTGGGAATACTGTCACCCTTCTCGCATTTGATGTTTCTGAGTTTATCTTTGAGCGCCAGCTTTCTCTGATCGCTCTTGCTTTGGAATAATTCTATTAATGATTTCCACATCAAATATGGAGTAGCCTTTCCATGGAGGCTAGACACAATGTGATCCTTCATGCCCTCCAACAGAATCCTTCGACATTTTGCGATCTTCTTTTTCCAAGCATCAGCTTGAGTAGCATCAGTAGGCTTTGGGATATCCACATCTATGAACTCCTTTAGCCCGTTATCATCCAATACTACCTCCATCCTGTCCTTCCATGCAATATACTTCGAGCTTCCCTCAAGAGCATACTCCAATCGCAATCCGTTGAAAGACATTGCTACGTTGTCACCAAGAAAACACTGCTGCAAATTCGAATTCCCCCAGCAACCAACTCAACCGCCTCGGATCTAAGATTCGT
>APFE030650667.1:35590-49936 GCA_000404065.3 Pinus taeda | reverse complement strand
GGAGGAACTCAACGCAATGGGGACATTGCTTCCTAAGGGGGGAGGAATGATCCGGTTGGATATTGGTGGCCACCTGCCAAGTCCACCTGGACCCCCACCATTGTCTTTCTCAGCATTTTCAGTTTCCTTAATTGTAGCACAACTTACTATTTTTAGCAGTTTTTCGGGTCCTGAACTTCCGAGCCGTTTTGAGGCCCTAAACGACGTTTTTTGGGAATCTGGGGGCAACATGGGTCCATGGAATGGACCGATGTTGCTCGTTCCAACAATGGTAGTTCTCGGATAGATCTTTCTAACGAGCTATCATACGCGTCAAACGGAAATCGTATGCCAAAGTTACGACCCCGGGAAATTGATGTACCAATTTACCCAAAACGGGGCCCACAATTTGGCGTTTCATCTTCTAAGGGTCGTTTTTGGAATGTGAAGGGTTTTCCATTGTTTCTCAATAATAAATAGGCCTTTGATCCTCATTGTAACACAAGTTCGGAACAGTTCAGAGACATGTAGCCGCACATCTCTTCTCAGAGATAAGCTCCCATCGTCCTAGCTGGTTTATTTCCAATTCCGGTTGTAAGCATATTTTGGTATTTTCCATTAATGAAATGAAGTGTTATTTCCGCTGCATCTCTTTATTTATGGTTATCGCATCTCTGTGTTTATGGTTATCTCTGTAATCTATTGCGTTCCTGTTTTAAATCCGGATCACAAGCCCCTTGTTGCATTTTTTCTATTTTCATCAAAAGTGATCTTTGAGCCAAAAATGAAGTTTTCAAGGCTCGGTTGAAGTTTATTGTTGGAGTTTCATATTTGTACTAGCCTATACCATCAAGTCCAACTTACTTATATTCCTCTTTCTTCCAGCTTCTCTGAATTCAGTAAGCCTTTTCTTCACCAACCAAAGTCTTATTTTTAGAACTAAGTTTTGCACATATAAATTTTTCACTTGCCTATGAAGAGGAAAGGCCCACTTCATTTTGTATTTAGCCTTACCAAGGGTTGGCATAAAAACCTCTACATGTTTAAACAAATCCAACTTATCCTTATAGTCTATCTCTACAATTTGATCTACTTGATATTGTATTCCTTCAATATGTTCCAATAGCTCCTCAAACCTCTTTTTCTCATCAAGGAACCTCTGATCTGGCCGGAAAGTCTCCTCTACTTGCATTTTCTCTTTAATATAAAACCTAGTTCTAGGCATCCTTGGGTGCTCAGCTACATCTTTCAACTCTTCCACATTAATTACCATTTTACCTTTGTTTTTGGCAACATGAGCCAATGTTTCCTTTGATGTATTTTCTCTTCTAGGTTGGATAGTTTCTTGAGACATATATGTCTACTCCTTGTTCTCCTGTTGTAAATAATCTATAGTCACATGTGCCTTATCTAACTGAACCTATAATTCCCTAATATGTTGGTCTTTTTCATCAATTTCCATCTCTCTTTGTGTGCTTTATGATTCCATGACTTGAATTGGCATTAATGGAGGAACCACATGTAGTCCCTTAGCAGTAGCTCTTGTTCTTGGCTCCCTTATCACCTTCTCTATCCCAGGGGAAAATTTTAACCTCGTAGCACTTTTCTTATCATCCAATTTGCCTTTCATCAAAGTTTTCTTGATTGAGCTTGCTACAGGTGAAACTTCCTTAATCACAACTATAGGAGTGTCTTTCTTGGTCCTTTGATTGTTTGAAGATTATGCTGCCCAACCTGAAGAGACCAAGGACTCTAAAAAACATATGTCAGAGATGATACTCAAAATTCAAATCTAAACACTAATCATACATACATTGTTGTTGGAGAATTACCCTTTATTGTTAATGTGTGGTCCTTACTGCAGTGATCCTTGAATGCATGTTTTTTCTTACCTTCTAGGAGCTCGATATTGAATCTGTTGTATCTATGTAATTTCAGATCTCCAGGGTCTGGAATTTCATCATGTGGTAGGGCTCTGAGTCCTCTTTCCAACCCCACAGGTCTGATCAAGATTGGATTCTTCAAGAGAGATTTATTCCCGATCTCCCACGATGACCTGATTATAGACTGACTCAATAGAGAGAAATTGTATGAAGTGCCATGTGTCGTTGTTGTGAACTTTGGCCCTAAAATGATATCCAATAAACTAAACTTTGTCCTATTTTTGTCACTATTTACTAAATTTGAATCCAATTCTCAAAGAGAAATTTATGATGATTTTCCCAACGTCGCATGTTTGACGTGGAATTTGGGAGTCTACAAAAATTCTAACTTCCTCAGATCATATTTCTGAAAATAGAGAGAACAAAGATTTGAAATTCAGTCATGAGGTTCATAAAGATTTCATATCAAATGGGTTTTAATTTCAGTTTTTGAATCTTCTCAGAACAAAAATTATAGCAAAACTTCCACGATGACATGTTTGAAGCCACAAAATCCCTACTAGAGGAGGATATGAGGGTCACTATTTATATGAATGTCTTCAGTTGAGAGGGTCCTAAAAAAGTGAACATTGGAGGGATTTTAGGAAAAAAAATAAAAACATTATTAATTATTGACTATTCAATGACCACAACCAATTATGAGTGTCATGACACAACCCCATAGGGTTTTAGCCCATTAACTGGGATTACTAACCTCAAACACGAATATCTCTCAAACCGTGAAGAATTACGTGGTGTGCCATATATAAATGAAAACATATCAACAAGTATAATCCATATATAACTTCCTTGACTCATAATAGATTAACTTGTCAAGTCAAAATTCACATGCAAGATCAGGGTATCCCCTGGTACTGCTTGGGTTGACATCAATTACAACCACTGATCAACAATATCCCCCTTTGGCATTGATGGCAACACAAGTACTCCTCTTGCAATCATGACACCTCTTCCTACTGCCTTCTCTCCCCCTTTGTCATCACTGGCAAAGGGTAACTCCCCCTGAAAATTTGTCATCTTGCAGACCTATACACACCTCCACTCCCCCTTTCTACGTAGTTAGATAAGAGAAAGATTCTAATGGGAACTTGTGAGAATCCCAAGCTTTTGGCAAAGATACCCAAATTCTTCATGAGGTAATGGTTTCGTAAAGATGTCAGCAATTTGTTCCTTTGTGCCAACATATTCAAGTTTGATATTATTTTCGGCAACCCGCTCTCTAACGAAATGATATTTGATCAGATTGTGCTTTGTTTTGGAATCCATCACATGATTTTTGGAGATATTGATGGAACTAGTGTTATTGCAAAAGATGGGAATAGGCTCACCAAACTTAACTTGAAGATCTTGCAAGGTTTTCTTCATCCAGAGAAGTTGAGTACAACAAGTTGTTTCCGCGATGTATTCTGCTTTCGCTATGGATAACGAGATTGAAGACTGCTTTTTACTTAACCATGAAACAAGGAAACCACCTAGATAGAACGTTGCTCCACTAGTACTCTTACGATCATCAACACTTCCTACCCAATCTACATCTATATAAGCTTGGATAACCATATCATTTCCTTTGGGATACCATAGACCATATTTCATTGTACCCTTAAGGTATCGAAGAATTCTTTTGACGCCAATAATATGAGATTCTTTTGGTATTGCTTGGAATCGTACTATTTGTCCAACTGCTTGCATCACATCTAGCAAGGAGAGTGTCGCGTATAGGAGACTACCAATCATGGATCTATACAACCTTTGGTCCACATCCGTTGATTAATCTTCTTGTAACCTGTTACCATGGGGGTAAGGATAGGCTTGCAATCTTTCATCTTGAATTTATTGAGAATTTCCTTGATGTACTTGATTTGATATATGAATATTCCTTCATCCTACTGAGATACTTCGATAATTGTTATTTTGTCTTGATCCACTTTCACATGGAGATTTCTTGTTAGCGCTTCCTTTCTTGAATCTGTAATACTTCAACTATTCTTCTCTCCCTGAACATGTAATGAAACTTCCATCTTTTTCAAACTACTTTTCTGTCAATCGTAGACTTGTGTCATATACTATTGCGTAGACTCCTCATCTTCAAATTTCTAGGAGTTGATAAGCTGAATTGTTTAGAATAGTGTGTAATTTAACGGATCGTCTTGACTGGAGTCATTAACCAAAGCAATTGTTGATTCCTCACAATATGTTTCGAATCATGAAATCATAACTATTGGGACCTTATTTCCTTCTTGATTTCTTTCTCATCTTGTACTTGTTCATCATGTACCTGTTTTCCTTTCCAAACCTTCTTATTCCCATCGTCAATATTTTCATTCATGGTTGATTCCATCTTGTACCTGTAGTTATGAGCTATACGTCCATAGTTATGACATTTGTAACATTCGATGTTATTCATAGAAGATTACGTTTGGTGTCTATCTCGTGATCCTGCAAATTTGCTTCTAGGGTTTCTCTGATAATAGTTGTACATGTCTAGAACTTTAGAATCCCTAGCTATATGTCCAAAATTGTTACATTTGTAACATTTGACATCATCTCTCAAATGATCAAATTTGTTGATATTATGCTAAGTTTTGAAATATTCATTTCTGAAGGATCTCCTGGAATTATATTCATTCCAAACATACATGCGACATTCTACACCTCTATGTCCAAACCTTCCACGTGAATGACAATGACCATAAAAGATGGGTTGGTACCTAGGAGGAAATCTTCTTCAAGTAATTGTCTTCCAAGGTTATTCCTACTATTATCGGGAAATCTAGTGTCCACTCGAAGCTGCTAGTCCCACTAAGATGGGTAGCTATCTTAGCAACAAACAAACCAAAACTACTTTCATTTTCCTTTATGAGAAGTAGATAAGAGGGGAACAAAGGACACCAACCTTAGTCTTGCACTTGGTTCCTCTCCCTTCTGATAAATCTTTGTCGCTCCTTCTTTGCTTTGTCTACTCTCACCCATCGCACCCTACAAAAGGGCTTTCCAGTACGCATCGCACTTTTTACACTGAGCAGGTGAGATGCATCGCACCCTCTGCACTGGGCAGTCTGTATGGTCCATTTTTGACCAGTTCTGAGCAGTTTTATGTGGAGAACTTCTGGGAGATGATGTAATCAGCTGACCTTGTTCCTTTAGGGCATGAAGCAACACTTTTAGGAACTTAGAAGCACTTGGTTTATGGACATATATGATTTGGGTCCCAGTGCCCAAAAACGTCTATAACAGTTTCCCCCTAAAGCATGAGGTCGTTAATCTTTTGATGTCAGGTGAAATGCTTTATCATGAGGATCCGAAGTTTTTTCGAGCTGGAAGGTGACCTGTAATAAGATACAATACAATACATTATCTTCATAATATTTTTCATGATCTAGCTGAGGCGGGCATTCCCATGCTCAGCTTTATAAATTCATTTCCATGTACATAGGACAGACAACCATCTATGTAGCAGACTGATGATTCATATGGACTCATCATCCTTTGATTCGGATGATCATCTGTTCGACAATGATGTACATTTGATGTCTTTATTTCCCTGAATATATCGTAGCCCGAACGGATGAAACTAGATCTGGGGTCTTCAAACTCGTTCAATCTTCGCTCGGAGTACAAGTCGATCCATGTGAAAGATGTTCTGGAGTCGAACATGGAAAGACATCGCCTGATTACCAGCCAATGATGTAAGCTGTTAAGAGGCGCGAGAGGAATCACCAATAATGATGATGACCCTCAAGGTACGATAGTACAATTCATGTGATTGGAAAATGGGACTTGGAGTCGAACACCACGTAAAATCTTTCGGTCGAAGGCCATTGATGTAAACCTGTCGCCGGAAGTGAGAAACTTGTCGTTGAGGCATGCAAGCTTCAAAGTACTGAAAGGGTTGTTCCTAGGTTGGCCTCTCGGATAATGAGCTGACGTCGACGAGAAGTGACCCGTCGTAGGAGGGCCTTAATGAATCCCACATCTATGACACGGAACGGAGAAAATGATTTTGTGGAGGTGAAAACGATCTGATGATACAAGGTTCAGGGTGGCGGTCATGAAAGAATGGAGCGTGAATGTATTGTAGCGGATGAGACACAAGTGAATTCTCTGAGCGACTTCTCTTGAAGATACTGGCAACACTGAAATGGATTGGTAGCATTAACCCCAAATATGGATGGTACGATGGACCAATGGTGATATGACCAGTGAACGGAATAACCCAACCCGACTCGGACGTGGAGTGAAAGTGTCATGTTCAAGAGCGACTTGCTACCAATGAAGTTTCTTCAAGTTTTCTTCCCAATTTTCCCCAGTCATTGCTAACTAGTACCTCTTTATTTTTATCAAGCTTGAGGAGGATAACATATGCTTGTTCTATAATTTGCCCTTTGAGTGAACCCGTCGCTATGTTTTAATGATCCTAGCAACAGTGAAACTCGTTCTCGTCTATATGGACAAGTTTGTCGCTATTGATTTTAACGAGTTTAACGACAATGATAACTCGGTCCTTTTCCAATTTTGGAGAGTCTGAAAAGGGATGGAAAGGAAACTCCAATAATCCTTTTTCTTCATATAATCCCTTAAGTCTGAAAAAGTATAAAATAATACGAAAGGGATGAATTTTCGATAGTTTTAACGAGCCGAACAAGACAAGCGCTCAATCTTTTTGTGTAATAATCCCTCAGGTCCAAAAATATTAAAATCTAGAGGAGGGATAGCACTTCCGGTAGCTTTAACAAGCTGGAGAGGCCAATCGCTCATCAATATTTTCATATTTTATGAGTCAGATGAAAAGAGCTTAAAGGAGACTCGTTTTTTGAGGAACGAGTGATAATTTCGGGTAGCAGCTGATTCCAGGTAAGGTTTGTAATTTTCCAATCACGGCAGTGTCACAAGGATGGCTAAGAGCATCACTTGTCGTAAGTGTTCCTCAAAAAGGGTAAACAATCAAATGGAGGCGTATGATCAGCTAAAACAAAGTGGAGGTGATGATGAGAACACGACCAAGGCTCAAAATTTGATCATAATGTATTCACAATGGTTATTTACCGGAGAGTGGTTCATTTTTTAATGAGCTTAAACTCTAGGGGAAACGTTTGCTCATTGTTTAGGTTTAATTTTTAACGAGCTTGAACTTCACATAAAAATTGCTCGTGATAATGGTCATTGATTATTTGATTCGTCGTTAGCACTTTGTTCTTTCAATGGTCGTACTACCTACTCAATTGCTTCATCAAACCAATTAGAAATGAAAACACGTGCTTGAAAAATGAGTTAAAACACTAATAACTTACTCGAATTACGTGGATAGTAATTTAAAAGTGACCTTTACCTCTCATTTTTCCATTTCATTTGAACTTGGTTTGTTGGAGCTCTGGAGGTGCTTTCCCACCCTGATTTTCACTAGCTGATTCCGGGAGATTCTGTGGACGATTGTCGATGCCGTCTGGACCAGGTAAGAGCTAAACCTGAGCTCTTTAGTTGCATTCCTTCCTCTTTGAATTCTGAGCATGTTTCCTTGTTTTTATGAGCCCCTGAGGTTAGAAAAAATTGCCCTGGCTCCATCGCACCCTTCTTATATCGAAAGGTGCGATGCATACTGGCCTAGCCATTGGCCAGTGAGTATGCATCTCACCCAGTACACTGTTGGAGTGCGATGGGCGCAAGGAGGGAAACTTTTGCACTATTTTCTCATGGAATTTTTGCCTACTTTTTGCCAAATCAAGACCCTAACTCTTCTCTTGTTTGTTTTTCAGAGATTCATCGGAGCAAAATGGTTGTTACATGGCGAGAATGTGAGCATGAAGAAGAATACATGGTTTCTTTACATGATCCGGGTATGGTAACTGCACTGCGGAATTGTGGCCTGCTCAAGTTTTTTCCGCATCTCTAGCATGAGGCAACAAATCAACTTCTTGCAATATTTCCTCGATGCATGGGATCCTACCAACCAGGTGTTCTAGATCAAAGGCAAATCCATCCCCTTGACTGTCATGGACATCTATTTTTTAACCGGTTTATCGAGGTGTGGTGCCCCTCTCTCATTATCAGGTTCCACCCGTGGGGGCGAATCCGTGAGAGATTACATTCGCCAGTACAATAGAGAGGGATCTCAGCCGAGTAGGGACGACAAGATCAACATCCGAGATGTCAATCACCGGTCCTTGAGGACCATTCTATTCACTTTTGCTAGACTGGCTGGTAGTGCGGCTCTTCACGTGGCTAACAGGTCTTATATGCAGTATGCCTTGGAATGCCTCGAACCAAAGGTGTTCAACTAGTGTGATGTTGTACTCCCAGTGATGAAAGAGAACCTGACCAAGGTGAAAAACGGAAGATCCAAGAATTTCGGCCATGGTTCTATTTTGACCGCTTTTGCTTGGAAAAGATCCCAATGATGCAGCCGCAGTACATTTCACTTGGTTTACCTCCACCGACTGAGCCACGGATGGAGAGATGGGTTGACCTCATGGCTCGACATGCTAGTCAGTCCCAGATTTCTTTCTCTAACACCTTCTTCGAGTGGTTCAACCGCTAGGAGATGGTTTATGCTAAGTGTCCATATGCTGGTATAGATTTTCGGGGTGACCCGGATTTGGTGCTGCCGGCGGGTGAGCAGTGGGATGCTATAGGTAAATTCTCTGACCATATCTCTGTTTATTGTTTTCATAATGTTCTTATGATTTCTTTGATCAAGACTAATCAAAACTCATGTGCTCATGCAGACATTGGACCAGTTCGACCAGCAGTACGCTTGAGAGCACCAGCTGTCGCTCCGGCAGGAGAGGCTGTGGGGAGGGCCATCCTTCGCGACCTTGATGTGGCCGAGACTCTTTCTGCATTGCAAGATCAGGATGACGGTCTCACTCTTGGTATTCCAGACGTGAGGACCGACGACCTGCCTCTGAGGCTGCAATGACATACTACTGGTGTGCCGAGTTGATGGACTAGGCTTTTACGCATGATTGCACAGGCGATGACTTGTTATCACGAGCATCATTAGACTAGGGTGCCCCATAGCATTCTGAGTTTTGAGTCATTTGACCGATTTTTTCTTGGTTACAGAACATTATGTGTAAACCATAAACAATTATATATATATTTTTGATTTTCGGAGCTTTATTTTGGTTAAGTTACATGATCCTGATGCAAATATTGATGCAATACTTCTTTTTATAAATGTCGCAAATGTCTATCTAACACATAATTTGCCAATGAGTCTGTTAATGTGTTTAAATTTCTGGAAATATGTTGATATTAAATAGAATCGAACTATCTTTCCAAAATCTTGACCCTTAGGAACATGCGGTAGATAGCTGGATTCCATACAGAGTAGATACCAGTGAGTTGTAGAATGACGAGTTGTGAGTCTAGCCTGATGACAAGTCGGCTTATGCCATGCGCAATGGCATCAAAGAGGACTTCTACAACGCATTGTATTCAGCAATATTGTTCATTGACCAACCAATATATACCCCTCTAAAACTCACTAACTCGCTGTTGGGATCGAAGATGGCCCAGGCCGCAGAAGACAGGTTCTGTGAACTACGACTCGCTCCGTCGGCATATCCAACAAATGGTTCCAATAGGTTCGACATCTACAACAAATGCAAAAAGTGGATTACCTAACCAAAACAATTACCCTCATCAAAAACAAAAATGTAACAAAAGCATAGGGGTTACTAAGCTGAGTTAAGCATAGCAACTCTTGAGTTACAACCCGTTGCGGGGTTGTGCCAGTGGAATCCCATCATAATCCACCAACTCGTAGGACACTTTTGCTAATACACGCTTAACAATATAGGGACCCATCCATAAAGACTTGAACTTGCCCACTCCCAACTTATCGGACTCCTAGTCATAAAGTAAGACCAGGTCACCTTCTGAGAAGACACGAGGTTTGACATTTTTTTCGAACTACGCTTTGACTCGTTTCTTATGGGATTCGTTAGCCAAAGCGGCATCATGACGGGTTTCATCCAATTGGATTAATTCTAAGAAACGAGCCTCCTCTTCTAAAGTTCCGGGGAGAAGGTCGACCGCGAGCTTGAGTGACGAGATTTCACATTGAACCGGCAAGATCGCTTCTAGGCCATACACCAGTGGAAAAGGTGTAAACCCAATCACATACCTCACCGATGTCTGGTATGCCCACAAGGCCGAGTACAGGATCTGGTGCCAACTCTGTTTATGGACTCCGATCATCCTTTGCAGCATGTGCTTCAGGACCTTGTTGATTGCCTCAACTTGTCTGTTAGCTTGCGAATAATACAGAGTAGAGCTGTCGTGGGACAATCCTAATTTGGCAGCCAACTCAACCATCATGTGATTGTAAAAATGTGATCCATGATCTGTGACTATGGCCTATGGAACGCCGAATCTGGAGAGTAGATGATTGAAAAAGAAGAGGGTAGCTGTTTCGTCGTTGTTGTTTAATGTAGGCATCGCCTCGGCCCATTTGGTAAAATAGTCTATTGTGACTATGACATACCCATGCCCCCCGGCCGAGGTGGGGTTACATGTCATGAAATATATGCCTCATTTGGCGAATGGCCCAACAACTATTACTGGCTATAGAGGTGCAGGAGGTATTCTGGTTTTGCGATCGAAGATTTGACAGGCATGGCAACTTCTAACTGCAGTTATGTAATATTTAAACATTGTTGGCCAGAAGTATCCTACTCGTAAAATCTTTTGAGTTGTAGCATAACCAGATTGATGCCCCCCACACGTGCCTGAATGACAATCATTCAGGACTTTTTCGGCCTCCTCATGGGTGAGGAACCTCCACAGAACTATATCGATACCATGACGGTAAAGCATATCACCGATGATCACGTAGTCTTTCTTGGTATCGAATCCGTCGTTGTTCCACGCATGAGGTATTATACCTATATGTTTGGGTTTGGAGATAGATTATTATATCTCCATACCATGGATTGCTTGAAGATATCAGAAACAAAGATTCGTACATGATTGCTTCTTCGAATGTTGCATCGTTGGACGATGATGGGAGATCACATAGTAACTCTGTGAAAACCAGGGCTTTCTTCGATTTGGATTTTTTGAATTCCAGATCAAACTCTTGTAAAATCGCTATCCAATTTGAATATTTGCCCCCCCATTAACTGTCGCGACAATATATAAGTCATGGCATTGCAATCTGACAAAATGGTAGTTTTTCTAAAGAGGACGTAGT
The DNA here is from genome assembly GCA_000404065.3 of Pinus taeda. NCBI lineage: Eukaryota > Viridiplantae > Streptophyta > Pinopsida > Pinales > Pinaceae > Pinus > Pinus taeda. The sequence continues at coordinate 38,821 of APFE030650667.1, read as the reverse complement.
GTCGAAATCTTTGTATCGCTTGAACAGCTGCGAGAGCCAGCTTTTCAACATAGGAGTACTTCATTTCTGTATCATTTAAGTTTTGGCTTAAATAATATATTGGATGTTCAATTCCATCGTCTTCTTCAACTAAAACCATTGCTATGGTCGTATTTGCTGCAGCCAGATACAGGTTAAAGTCTTTTTGATAATCAGGAGCATACATTAATGATGCGTTTATTAGGGATTCCTTTAAAGCATCAGAGGAAGCTTCCACGACCTAATCCCAGATAAAGGGTACTTTTTTTTCAATAGACGAGTATAACCTTTAGCAAGTTTGGCGTAATTTGGAATGAACCTCCTCATAAAGTTTGCTTTCCCTTGGAGTTTCTGAACCTGAAGCAAACTTGAAGGTGGAGGCAAATCAATGATTGCCTAAACCTTACATGGGTCGACACGAATCCCTTCCTTTGAGACCACAAAGCCAAGTAAATGACCAGAACTGACACAAAACACACATTTGTGCGAATTGATTTGTATCCTGTAGTGTAGGCAACGTAGAAATATCGCTCTCAAATGTTGCGGATGATCGGTCCGCTTTCGTGAATGAGCCATAAGATCGTTGAGATATGGTTGAACGATGTTCTTGATGCCATGGAAGGCATAATTCATTGCCCTCTGAAATGTTGCCCCCGCATTCTTCAAACCAAAGGGTAGCTTGCGATATGCGAATGTGCCCCAAAAAAAAATAAATGCAGTCTTTGACTGGTCCTGTGGGCGGATATTTATTTGATTATACCCGGAAAATCTATCCATAAACATAAAGATTTCACATCCGACGCATTCATCAATTATCTGCTCAATGAAGGGTGTAGGGTAGTTGTCTTTTGGACAAGCTTGATTTACATCCCTATAATCGACGCAAAATCTAATCGTTCCTTGTTTTTTCATTACAGGAACAATATTCGATACCCAATCGGTTAGAGGAACCGGGTAAATAAAACCAGCATGGAGGAGTTTTTCAACTTCCGCCTTGATGGCAGCGGCTTTCTTGGGGTGCACCTGCCAGAGCTGTTGTCGTACCGGTATGACATCTAGATACATCTTAATTTCATGTTTAACTATGCTCGAGCCAATGCCTGGAATTTCATCATATGCCAAGCAAAGACATCTCTAAACTCGCGAAAAAGAGCATAATATACTTCCAATTCTGAAGGAGAACAAGATTTTCCGACATGAATATTCTCTACAACATCTGTTTTGGTTGAGATATTTATGGCAATAGTCTCTTCAATATTGGACAGGTTTCACTCGGAATCCACCATATTTGCAGTATTTGACAGAAAGTCAAAAATTGAGGGATGATCAAGGTCACTGGAACTATCTTCCTTACAATTCGGAAGATGGGAACAATGGTGGTAATCTTCCCATGGTGCACCGTCAATCATCATTGACTGAACAATTCCTTCATTTGTAGAATGTACTTGCGACCAAGGATCTGAAGGGGTTCCATGTTCCTTAGACCTATCTATCCACATGCTTGATGAGCATTGATTTGGGTTTGCCTCCCATGCCAAAAACATTGATTGCTACAATATTTCTATTGGGATTGGAGGCAATACCTGGAGATGATCCAAGTTAATATCATTTTCAGATATCTTTTGAATAGAAGATACCATATTGCAGGTTCTCACCATTGCCACTTTCACCAAATTGTTTGGAGGTGGTAGGGAAAAATTCTTCGTTAATGTGGGGTCTTTTAGTAGGCCTACTCCGACATTCTGAAGCGAATGAGGGCTTCCATGGATCATCGGAATGCTTCCCGTAACTTGTGAATTTTTAGGGAGAAAAGTTTGTTGGTCGACGACCGTAATTCTTCCTTGGAAGGGAAACACAACCTTCCTGAAGTACGTCGACACAACGGTAGCCATAGCATATATCCCGGGCCTTTCCAATAGGATGTTGTAATCGAGGTTTCCGTCGATAACTTCAACATCAATTTCTATTGTTTTGCCTCCAGTTCGACTTGCAAGTTACTCAATATCCCATATGGGGTGTATGTTCGTCCATCAAATGCTTTTAATGTTGTCGACGATCTCGACAAGGGTGGAGATCCTAAGGTTTTCTAGCAACTCATCGACATAATACATGTAGATGCCCCCTCATCAATAATTGTTCTATGAACAGTTTTGTTGAGGGCTTTCACTTGAATAAGGAAAGCTAGTTAAGATGGTAACTGAGGGTCATATCCTTTGTGATTAAAGGACACAAGATTGGGATCCGTTGGGTCAATCCCACCTATTGCTAATAATAAAGCCTACTTTTGGGAGAGGAAATTTTGCAGTACCTCAAGTGTCGACACAACAGATGGTGATTGGGCCAGATCCTCCACTATATTATAATGATGTACTACTCTGGCACAAGGATTAAACGTCAATTTGTGTACTACTCCCTTTGGTGGTTTTATCATTAGCTCAGGAGTGATGGGTGGCACAACTTCGGTTGAAGTTGTTGTCGAACTACTAGATTGATCATCATCCTTGTTGTTTGACATCTGTGGATTCTCGTAATATTTATTCCTTGTTGATATCGAAGCATCATTTAGCTGCTTCGACACAGACAACATTAGCATTTGCGACGGGGAAGCATTCTCACTAGCAACCAGATTTGTTCCTGGATTCGGAAAGGGATCAATCAATACTGCCGAGGTTTTTGAACTCTTGAAGAATTTTCTAAGCTCAGCTTTATATGGACAATCTCTCGTCCAATGATCCTCATCACATATAAAGCATGGATGACTTGGTTTCCTATCTCCAAAAAGGTTTGCAGAAGATTTTTCAGGAAATGCCTCCTCCTGTTTCTTCTTCTTCCCTTTCTTTTTCTTCTTGCCTCCTGATTGCTTGGGTTCTTTGCCTTTGTCAGTCGACACGGAATTTACTTCCGAGGCGAGAATTTCTTGATTTTCATTTTGACTTGAAACCATACGGGCCTTCTTTGACATAGCCTTTACGGTTTTCGTGCTAGTCGTACCTATCATGCCATCACCGGCATGAGAGTCTTTGTTTGATTTAGGAGGGGGAGGAATGGAAAATTCTGGTCTAGGAGCATCAGGAATTTTATCGTAGAGTGTGCCAGACTGAGTATAGATCAAGTCTAGATATTGTGCACGAGCAATAACTTGCTCTTCAGTGACGACTCCTCCCTTTGCCACATCTTCTGTAATAGAAGGTAACAATGACTTAATAAACCATT
>APFE030650654.1:0-12427 GCA_000404065.3 Pinus taeda | reverse complement strand
TTATTAATATATTGCTTGAAGTGGCCGCATTGGCTAAGGTCATGGACTGTTTCCCTCTTTGAGGGTTTTAACCACATCAAGAATACTAGTGTATTGATCTGTGATTTGTTTGTGAGCAATGTCCTTTGGTGTTCTATATGAGGAACTTACCCTGTAAATTCCTACAAAATTCTACAAATTGTATGTCAAAAAACTATTAATCTATTGCTCTTGGAAAAAAGTAGACTAGATCAGACTAATATGGAAATAATATGTGAAAACCTATCATATTTGAAAAAACTAGCCTCTTGGCCAATAGCTACATAACAAACATACTGTTGTGAACCATATCAATTGGAAGGAGAATTCACTAGAATAATCATACGAGAATTAGTATCATCATCTAATGGAAAGGGTGTGAGGTAGCTAACTTTTTACTAGGATTGATATTTTGTCATCCAATTTCTGTACTTTTTGTAGAACCTCATCAATGCACAATAGTAGCTCTCGTTGAGCCTCTCAACACTCCATAAGATTCCATCCCATTAGAGTTTCTATTTTCTAATAGAGATCAATTTTTTTACATTTATTGAGTCCAAGGAGACCTAGTATTGCTAGTTTCCATAATCCAACTGCTAGTTTTAATTTCCACATGTCGGTTGGGGATGAATGTTCTATTAAAGCACACTTCGTCTTCCATATATTAACCTGTGAATTTCCAATTGGGATGACTCATTGTATCTTGAAATGAAATGTCAAGACTTCGCCTAGGTCTTAATGTCTCTCCCAGTCAAGGAAGATAGTCAACTTCTCAAGAACTTGTTCATGTTCCCCCTACATGGTGGTACTCCTCTTTCATTCACTCAAATATTCAAAATAGCTCAAAGCATAGAAATATGATCATTCCACACATTTACCTGTGAGTGGACCAAGTGTTTTAAAAGGAAACTAATATAATAATATTAGAAATAAATATGATCCAACAATTCATTCCATAGTACACATCCATTCATACATTATGAGGAAAGCACATCTAAAGCAAATCAATAGTTAGAAAGTAGAGAAATGGTCCAGATATTTAGAGAACTATAAAATAATTTCATGCATTCAAAGATCATAAAGAGTCATAAGATAACATTCATGAGATTTCATTGTTGATACAAAAGTCTCAAAACCATAAATGAAATGCACTCCTGAAAATATCTCTCCATGAGAGTCAAAGAATAAAAATTTACAGACTTCGAGTTTTGAATAAAGTAAGAGCCTAATGATACTCTAGCATAAAAAATAAAAGTGTTCATCCCTAAGGGATTGGGGTTGGGCTTCCATGGACCAAATAATATGAGGTTACCGAGAAGAAAAAGAGAAATTGCAATAAGGGATAGGCTTTAGAAATATATAAGACAATTCATAAAGATGGATGATGAAAGACTAGGGAGAAAGAAAGGAAACTGCTTCAAAATGGTATAAAGGACACTCACAAAATTGTAGAAGGACAATTGGTGGAATGAATCTTCTCTCTAACCAACCCCCTTTTGATTGTGATGTTCTTCCTTTATAATCTTGTCTTCATCTTTGCAACTCCATGATAGATAGGTTTTTCTTCTTTATGCTAACTGAATAAAGATCCATTTTGAAAAATGAAGTTATGAATCCATCCTCCAAGTTGGGCCCTGTTTCAGATATTCCAGATTTCCCTTTTTATAAATCATTTAAAAAAATAATCTGGTGATAGGCCCAAAATTTTTCATGACTATTATTTTAATTTTTTGAATGTATATCTATAATTTTAGGCTTAGAAACCACTCCCAATGTATTCTTCATGCTTCAAACTATTGAGCAAGTTCTCATTTGCCTAACTTGGACATCATGAACTCAAGTTATGGTCTCTATAAATTGATGGCTTAACCATTGTTGATCTGCATGAAGTGACACAATAAGCATTGATCTATTCCAAATGAATATGGGCCTTTTGGTTTATAAATATACCCTACTCATCCTACATGCATTACGGGAGGGAATTTATAATTATTTCTAAAGAAATGGGTTTCTCATATTATTTATATATGAAGTAGAAAGAGACATGGAATCTTAGTTCTTGGTTATCATCTCATTTTCTAGTCATAATGCTAAGTCATTGACCAATCATTTGTGTCCAACCAATACCTTCCAAGTGTCACCCTATGATATGTCCAATTGGATACCATGTGTGATAATGAGATATGTTACAGATACTTTGGATAAAAATAATATGAGGAATGATATAATGTGAAATTGAGATGCGGGAGTTTAGAAAATTAAAAAGGTAAAAATGACTAATCAATAAAGAATGGGGTGTGAGGTGTGTGGACAAAAGGAATGTGTAAAGGAATATGAAGTGGGGAGGAACGTGCCTATAAAGGAATGGGTTGCGAGGAAGAATATAAAGTGAGGTAATGTTTTGTACAACTTGGAAAATGCCTATGGAAAATATTAATATAAATTACTAAGTAAAAAAGAGAAGAGGTAAGGTAATTCCTCATGGAATTAATACTTGGTAAAATGAAAAATGAATAAATGACATGAATAATGAAAATAATGATAAAAAATGAAATCATGGAGATATGTGAAGAAATTAATTATATCTTTGGCATATGCCCTTTTTCTTTTGTTCCATAAAATGTTGGATGAAGTTAAGACATATGGATATCCAATGGGAAAAATAACATGATAAATTTCTTCCTTTATGATATCTTTTTTTGTCTTCTCTCTTTTCAAAAGAGAAACCATCCATATTGGACTTACGTGAAGAATATTTGCAATGTTGGAGTTGACTAAAACATGTTGTTTTAGAATTAATTCATTTCATGTGTGACATGAAAACACACTAACATTAGGCCCATGGCTACGAAGAGGGTTGACCCCGCTTGGTACTATGCCTCCTAGAGGGAACTCTACAATGCACCATATTGATCAAGAGGGAAAACTAAAGAGTGGCTTCCTCTCTTGCAATATGGACTGAAACCTAACCCAAAAGGAGAACTTGTAAAAGAGGAGAAGTAAAGTCACAAGAGACTAGAAACAGACCAAACAAATCAAAATAAAGGTTTCTCCAACCTTGTCAAATGTTCCACAAAGGCCTTCAAGGAGGAGGTAGTAGCAAGAAGGGGCCCTGAATGAAATAGAGAAGGAAAACTTCCTATAATCCTCTTGAAACTCCTTGTGGAGAGGATAACACCCCCAACAATTGAAGGAAGTCCAAAATTATGTGAGAGCACCAATTCAACAACAAATAAACTCCTAAAAAATGGAAAGGTAAAAACCCAACCAAAGAGCCAAGGCCCTAAAATTGGAAGAAGAGCTACCCAACCTGTAGACAGAAGCCCTACCCTTGGAGAAAGAACCACTTGACCACCAAACTAGACATATAATAAAATAACCAATTTCCTAGGGACACACAAACACTGAGGTAACTCTTCTCTCACCAAAGATCCAAAATTTAAGTAGATTACATAAGGCATTACAACCCATGCAACAAAGGAGAATCCATACTAACTTTTTGACATGTAGAGTAAACTTTCTAAAATAGAAATAGACTAAAACAAAGCAATGAAACCGACATAAGGATTCCTCTACCAATTGAATAAGAAACAAGAAAACAACATATAACAATCCATACTAAGGAAACCATCTAACAAGGTGTGTCTTTAAACAAGTTGTGAGTATAGATATTGATAACCACGACCATGAAGCATGATGACCACCTACCTTCATACTGCCATCCATAATGGACAAACATTATCGGCGAACTATGTAACGAATGATTACACTTGAAGACCCATACTAAAACCAACATATACAATATTAACATATGATATTTGCAATTTCCTCAATCCAAAATGATTCTCAATAAATTTCAAACCAAAAATCTTAACTTCCTTTCACATTATTTTAAGTAGTTAAAAATAATCACTTCATAGCTTATTTAAACAATAACTATAAAAAATTAAATTATAATAAATAATTGAATAATAAATACTCTAAACAAATAATTTGAATAAGGATAGCCTTAAGTGTAACATTAGGAGTTTTCGGTGGATTTTGGTTGGGAAATCCGATATGGAAAAAAATTGCTGGCCAAATATGGTTTTGTTGTTTAAATTTTTTTTTTTTTTTTTTTTTTTGCCTATTGGTGTTGTTTAAATTTGGCTTTTTTCCACTGATATATGGAATTCCAACACCTTCAAAAACTCCTAAGGTGCTTTGATTGTGAATAGTCACCTATTAATCTTATGATTTCAATAAATTCTTGCTAATTCTAGACAAATTAAATTTGAAATTTTTCTAAATTATTCCACCAATTTAATAGTAATATTACCAAAGGTTAAAAAACTTTTCTTTATCCCAAAAAGTTAAATATATAATAAACCTATTTATTAAATTTAATTTTAAAAACCCATTTTAAATTATTAAATTGATTATAGTCCTAGCCAATTCATGACTAAATTTAATTTAATTGCTTTCTCAACATGGTCAGGCACCTCTAGTATTGACTTTCTATAGTTGTGTGGCCACCTCTAGATGTGGACGTGGAATAGCTTGGTAATCTCTATGTAACATTGGCCATTGATATTAATGGTGAAGTTTATATTCATGGAAATGGGCATGCACATGCTATCTATCAAGTGGAAATTTGGATGTTTCGTACCTAATGCTTTGCTTCTTCGTATTCTATTTTCAAAGGAGGACTTTAAGATGGTAGAATATAACAGAAGTGTAATTGATTAAAGTTAAAAAATTGTTAATGATAATTGGGTTAATTGGTAATGTAAATGTGTTATTTTTTATTTTTTATTTTTATTTTTTGGTGTAAATTTTGATTTATTTATTTTTAAATTAGAATGAGAATTTTGTATTTATATATAAGTTTGTATTTAGATGGTAGTGAATATATCAGGTAATATGAGATGAGAAGAAGAAGGGAGAAAACGCTCTGCAAATTGAGAAAAACTTGAAGTTGGTGCTAGTTTTGGTTTTAGGGTTTCATGGCGGGTCGTGCAAGAAGGAGCGTTGCTCCCTCCTATAGTCAAGCCGTCACGGAGGGAGGCAGGGAGGGAAACAATTCAAATACCGATGGAAAAAACTGCAAAAACAAGAGGAAAATAAACAATGGGATGCAATGAGATTCCAAATCAAGAAGAAGAACAATAAGGCTCTGGTCTAGAAAGGGAGAAGGGAGGCAGTAGCAAGAAAAGACCTCAAATGAAAACTACGGGAGCATGCAAGCCCAAATCAAGCGTCATCCCAAGGGTCATATTAAGTGATCTAGTGATTCAAGCGCATAGGGACCATATGAGAGAACATGCGATCATCTGCAAGTTTATGGGAACCAATATGGCCAACGGAGGGAGCTCTACACATTTGGATCAGGAGCCACTAGAAGCCCAAAGGAGAGATACATTTGCATCTGGGTTCAAAGGGCTTCTTCATGGTTGTGTTTGCAAGCCTAGAGGACAAGGATAGAGTGTTTGAAGGGAGACCGTACTTCTATGCTGCAACAGGACTTTACATGCAGCCATGGACAATGATATTGTCCCGGAACGGGAAACATTCACATCTGTATCGGTTTGGATTAGACTGTACTCACTACCTCTGGACTACTGGGAACTAGAGTCACTGAAAATCATAGGCAACAAGCTGGGGCATTTTGTGAAAATATCAGAAGCAACTCTCAAAGGTAAATATAGCTCCCTCGCTAGAATATGTGTGGAAATGGATCTATCTGGAGCCCTCCCGGATGCAATAATCTTAGAGGTATATGATGAGAATGGATGCAAATGGTAGACTATGAGCACATACCTTTTAGATGCCGAAAATGTCATGAACATGGCCATCTATTGAGAGATTTCCCCACAGACTATATGGAAAATAATGGAAAGACCCCTATGAACAAAGATCGTGAGGGTTTTACCAAGGTTGGAGGCAAAGGGAAAGGGGGAAAAGATCAAATAAGAAGACAAGCGAAGATAAACAGACAAGACACAATAACTTCAAAATCCTCGAGGAAGTGGAGAAGAATGTGGAAATAGACCTAGTCGAGGATAACATCCCTAAGGAGCAGGATATGGAAGCCCAAATGGAGGATATCCCAGTAAACGATCGGCAAATAGAGGGACTACGCTGCATGGAGATCAACAAGGACCATGAAATGACTCCAAGTGAGGCAGACACAGAGGATCATGAACTGCAAGAGATACTAGACAGAGAGAATCTAGATCTAGAGCAATTTTTGGAACAGGGAAAGAACAAAGGGGTGGACTCACTGCCTAAAGAAGATTATGATCGAGTCCAACAACTCTATCTATGGAGGGCACAATCAAAGGGAACTGGAGTCAAAAGAAACCACGAAATCCAAGAACATAGTGGGGTCAAAGTGATGGAGAACTTGCAGACATCATTTCCAAAAATCTCAGGAAGGAAAAAAGGAAGGAAAAGATAGAATGAGCTGCTAACAAAGTGTGGGAAACTGATGATTAACTCAAGTAAGATGAAAGATCTTACCAGCTACTCTTTTACTACCTTTCTTAATGAAGCTCACAACCTGGAATATAAGAGGGTTAGGGAGTAGAACAAAATAGAGAAATCTCAGCAATAGATGAAAAGAGGAAAAACCAGACATGGTATTTATTCAAGAAACAAAATGCTCAGTGGAAAAAATAAGAGAAATCCATAATAAATGGTTAATTAACTATGATTATTTAGAGGTGAAATCCATTAACTCTGCATGAGGGATTCTCACGTTATGGGATCCAGGGAAGCAGGGAATTCTAGATGCTGAAACATCCAAGAACTATCTTTCTCTGGTGTGCCAGCCTATAGGGGACAAGGGGACCTACATTATAACTAATGTGTATGGCCCTCAACAACATGCAAAGAAACTTAAACTTCTTAACTCCTTGGAAGGTCTCAGAGCACATTATCCCAACATACACTGGATTCTAGCAGGTGATTTCAACATGATAAGATCTCCCTCGGAGAAAAAAGGAGGCACCAGACAGCTGGGCAGAGACTTTGAAGCCTTCCAAGATTTTCTCATGAACATGGGACTAGTGGACACTGAAACTACAAATGGGACCTTCACTTGGAATAACAAAAGAGTGGAGTTTCCCAAGTGGCATCAAAATTGGATAGGTTTATTGTCTCTAAGGATCTCATCCTCAGGAGCAACCATATCAGTGTCCATTCTGCCCTTTGGTGGCTCGGATCATTGGCCTGTACAGCTAGAAGCTTCCTTTATGGGCACACCTAGGAATAGGCCTTTTAGATTCGAAAATGCTTAGCTCTCTAACCCCAACTTCACCAGAAACATTGCCAATTGGTGGAAGGAGGATTTGAACATCCAGGGTACTAAGATGTACTGCTCCAACAAAGATTAAAATACACTAAATCCAAACTCAAGGATTGGAACAAAAAAGAATTTAGTGATATCATCAAGACCAGAATGAGTACGAAACAAAAGCTCCAGGAGGTCAATATGATCAATATCACAGAGGGCTTCAATGAGGAAAGATAGAAACTGACTAATTCTTTGTAGGAAGAATGGGAGAAACGTTGTCTACAAGAAGAAACTTTTTGGAGACAAAAATCCTGGATCCAGTGGATCAAAGAGGGAGAAAGGAACACTAATTTCTTTCAAAAATCTACTATGTCTCACAGAGCACATAACAGAATTATCAAGCTAAAGGACTCTCAAGGTTCTGAACTTGTCACTCACAAGGACATGGAGTCGACTCTAGTACAACACTTCTTGGACATTGCAAAGGAGCTAATGGAAGACATATCCAGATTCACTGCGAAGATCACTCGGTACATCCCAGGTTGATCACCCAGGAGGACAACCACAATCTCAACAGCCAGTCTCGGAAGAAGAGGTTAGTGAGGTGATCAAGGAAATGCAAAATGGAAAAGCACTAGGACCAGATGGCTTAAATGTCAATTTATTCAAAGCCTGCTGGGATACAGTCAAACAGGACATACTCAAGGTAGTTGAAGACTCAAGGAAACACAAAAAGGTTCTAAGGGAACTAAATGCAACCTTTATAGCTTCAATCCCCAAAAAGGAAAACGCTGTCACCTGGGATGGGTTTAGACCCATAGCCTTATGTAACGTGGTTTACAAAATCATCTCCAAAGTGATAGCTAACATACTCAAGCCATTTCTACCTTTGCTCATAGCTGAGGAGCAAACGAGCTATGTGGAGGGAAGGTGAATTTTAATAACATTATCCAAGCCCATGAGGTGGTACACTCTCTCAAACACAGCGAGCAAGTAGGTATGATCATCCAATTAGACCTTGTGAAGGCCTTTGACAAACTCAGCTGGTCTTACATCAGAGCCATTCTTAAAGCCTATGGCTTTAACCAAGACTGGATAAGATGGGTTATGGCTTTAGTCACCTCGACCAGTTTCTCCATTCTACTTAATGGAACTCCCTCCAATACTTTTACACCTTCCAGGGTCTCAGAAAAGGTGATCCACTCTCTCCCTTCCTCTTTGTACTCATGATGGAAGGGCTTGGTAGAGCACTCAAAATGGCAAATGTTGAAGGTAGAATTCAAAGAATCAAGTTCACCCCGGATGGAGAGGCCAACACTCATCAACAATTTATGGATGACACGATGCTGCAGGGTGTACCCACAGTTAGGGAGGCAAAAACAATCAAAGATATCTTAAATGACTTCACTATGGCAACAGGCACAGAGGTAAGCCAAAGCAAGTCCAAGGTTATTTTCTTTAACACTAATATTGCAATATAGAGAAATATGACCAGAATTCTGGGTTTTCAAAGGGAACATTTACCTTCCAAATATCTAGGCATTCCTTTTACTGACAAATCCTTGTGTAAGCATATTTGGAAACCAATTTTAAACAAGCTTCAGGACAAAATCAACAATTGGACATACAAAGCTTTAAACTTTGCAGGGCATCTGGTGCTCACCAAGGCGGAATTGCAGGCCATTCCCATTTTTATGTTTGCAGCTATCCCAGCTCCTCAGGGCATAAAGCAGAAAATAAGAAACATCCAAAGGAATTTACTGTGGCGTAGAGGGGAAAAGAAAAATAAGTGGGCTCTAGTTGCTTGGGACAAGCTCTACAAACCCAAAAGCTATGGTGGTTTGGGTCTGGAAGATTCGGAGACTTTGAGTCAAGCTTTGGGAGCCAAGCTATGGTTGCCATGGATCAAGGAGTAGAGAGCACCATGGGCCAAGCTTTGGACTCAAAAGTATGCCAAGCACTGGCAGGAACAGGATCACATTAGAATGACAGGACAAATCAGGGGCTCACACATCTGGAACCTTGCATGGGAGAACAAAAGCATTGTCCAAGAAGCACTTTTTTTTGGAAATTAGAGCTGGGGACTGGGCTCACTTTTGGTAGGGAAGCTGGCAACAGGAACCCATCCTGAACAGGAATGAAGTGGCAGGCCTCAAAAGGGACACAGACAACAAAGGTCTCTTATTAGTAAAAGACTTTTGGGATCAAGGGAGGAACAAGGATAAATGAAAGAAGAATCTAAGTTGCAATGAAGAAAGCCCTTTGAAGGGCATGGCAGAGGCTCTTTCTAAGAACGTAGAGCAAAGAAGGATTCTGGTCTCCTCTTCTCCTGATCAATTAAGATGGGGCAAGAACAATGAAGGTAACTACAATCTCAAAGAGGCTAAACAGGCAATCATTGGATTTAACTTGGTAAAAGCTAAGAAAGTCTGGCAGGAGCTATGGCAGACCATTCAATGGATGAAAATAAAATTATTTATTTGACTTGTTCATCAAAGGAAAATCCTAACTTGGGAAAACCTTATGAAGAAAGGTTTCGTTGGCCCCTCTAAATGTCAGCTTTGCAGCTTGTAGGAGGAAATGATTAAACACTTGCTTAATCTGTGTTCCTTTTCTGCCAAAATTTGGGATTAGGTGGCCTCAAGCTTCAGATAGATCGACAAGGACAGGCTCAACATATCCAATACATTATCAAAATGGAGGAAAAACTTCTCAAAAAATGAAATCATCAACAAAGCCTGGATGCTAACTCTAGGCTTTGTCATCTGGAATATTTGGAAAGAAAGAAACATAAGAATCTTCAAAAACAAAGCCAGATAACCCCAAATTATCATCAATCAGATTTTGAAATAGCTCAAGGAAACGGTCAGAAGCATTCTGAGAATGAACCCGACGAATCCTCCTCTACTTCAGGAGATACAAATTCTTATTAATCTGGACCTTCAAGCCATCAACCCTCAAGGTGTGAAGAAGGATCTGAGAACATTAAACACAGGGGAGAGGGTTGGTAGCCCCCTCCTCAGGGATTTTTCAAAGTCAATATTGATGGAGCCTCCAAAGGCAACCCCGGGGAAGCTGGCTTTGGTGGAGCCATCAATGATCCTAAGGGACATATAAAATAAATCTTCCATGGACACCTGGAAAAGGGCACTAACAACATGGTGGAACTTCTGGCATTAGATCAATGTATGGAGATCCCAGTGGAGGCAAACCCACCAAATGTCAGAATCAAAGCTGACTTGGAATTGGTTGTCAAAGCTGCCAAGAAGATTCAAAATGGAACCTCACCAAACAAAGTGTCAAAGCACTTGAGGTTGCTACAGGTGTTTCACCGTGTCCAACTACACATACAAATCCTTTAAACAATAAGATTTGTGCACGTTAGAAGAAAGACAAACATGCTTGCAGATAGGCTGGCCAATGAAGGGGTGGTCAACAAGGACAAGGATTCTCGGAAACCATGGGAGATTCTTTCTATCAAGCAGCTACAGGAGGACTGTTCCACTCTAGCAAAGGCAGACTAGGATTCATGGTTGAACAATGTTGATATTGGAAACAAATATGGGCAGGACAGTGCCCAATTTGTCATCAGTCTCTGTTCGTAAACTCTCGTCTCTTTTCCCTGGGCATTAGAATGACAGAGGAAGGTTTCAAGGTGAGCGATAACATGATTAGATGGCTGAGACTCTCTTGGCTCAACGGGTTTTTGTTAGCAACTCCCGAGGGCTAGCTCGGAAAGGAAGGAGGTGAACAGATTGGCAGGCTCGGATGGACGGTCTCCACTCAGTGATACCACGAATGCAAAACCACAAGTGGTATATCGCACGGGCTTCGGTTGGTTTCCGGCTTAATGGAAGAACTGGGCAATTCCATTCAAGAGATGACGCGTGGCATAGAGATGAGAGAGAAAACCGCTCTCATCGTGCAGTTAACCTCCATGCATCTCGGTTGCACGATATCTCTGTGGGGCATTGGATTGGAGCGTTTCTTTTAATGGTTGAGATCAATAGTGCTATTCACTTAAAGGTTCAGGACCCGACTTATTCAGGTGGACCCCATCTTGATAAGATTATGGGCAGGTCCACCAGAAGCCACATGGCCCTTGATGGGACCGTCGGGGGGGCCTGACACCCCACATGACCAGGTTCAAATATCGTATAGGCCTAATGGGTTTTTGAGCGGCACCAAAGCGGGTTCCACAAAACCCAAAAAGCACAAGAGGTTTATCGCGCGGGACACGGGTGGTATCAGGTTTTGGAGCAATTGCACGTGATTCCATACAGAAGGAAACACGTGGCAAGGAGAGGTGGTGGAAAACCGCTCTCATCGCGCGGTTAACCCCCTTGCTTCTTGTCCGCGTGATATCCAGGATGGTCATTGGATCGGGACTCTGATTTCAATGGCTCAGATTAATCGATCTTATTGCTTATTGACGAATAGTTCGGGGCTTGTACTAATCGACGCTATGTGGTTCTTGCCGGTTATCTAATGGGCTTTGTCCCTACTGTTGTTGTAGGAGGGTCAGTTTATGGTCTTGAATTGTCAGGTGGTTGTTAGCCGTGTTTATTGGCTGTGTCGCCCCTACTGTCTGGGGCTCTATGTAACTTATGTAATTTATTTTGATTAATAGAAGGTTCATCTCTTACTTATATAAAAAAAAAGAATATATCAGGTAATATAAGTTTGTATTTAGATGGTAGTGAATATATCAGGTAGTACATAGATATATTAAAAAATATTTTGCGAGTTTTTTTACCTAGTAAAATCACAATTTTTTTTTTCTAAAAGATTTTGAATTGGACAATAGATAATAGAATATTGTAGGTATATACCTTACAAAACTAACCTACCAAAAAACAAAATTTACGTGTCATAATATAAATGATTTTTAATGCAATCCTTGGTAATTGTGCAATGCCAAGAAATTTTGCTGTAAGGAATAGGATAGGGCTTAATTCGACCATTGATTTTTAAATCTTCCAATCTTAGTTTACACCCTTCATCAACGGATAAGCCTTCATCCTTATTGAGATCACATAAAACATGGAAATATGCTATTGAAGAGAACCCTATCACTGCTTTCTAATTTTTTCATAAATTTTTTCTAATGTTTTGTTCCTTAGAAAGGAGTCC
>APFE030650653.1:0-19089 GCA_000404065.3 Pinus taeda | reverse complement strand
AAAGAAATAAATTATTAATTTATTTAGTAACAAATTTAAATAATTACAGGGAGACTAGAGCCTGAAGGGTAATAATCAACTTTGAAGAAAAAACATAAGTTAATTATGCTTGGGACTTGGGGTCACTTCTAACAATCATGCAAAAGCATTAGCATTATGGTAAGGATTAAAAATATGTTTTGACAATGGTGTCAACTCCTTGAACATAGTGGGCGATTCCAAGCTAATTATCCAAAAATGCATTAGGCTTCTTGGAAATGACTCCCATCTAGCAGATGAAACTTCTTCAATCATGGTAAGAATAATATATATGTTAAAAAGATTTGATAAAGTTAATCTATTCTGCAACCCAACAACCATATGGCACACCTTTAGGCAAATGTGGGGGTTATATTAGAACTTGGTATAGTATGCATAAATCACCACATAACATTATGTCCCATCCCTTAGCCGATGGCTTCAGGTCGACATTGTATGTTGGGGGTATGGGTCATCAGAACTTTATGGAAGTAGTTAAGGAGGTCTGCTTCCCTAGGCGCCTCTGCGTGGTGGTAGTTATGTTGGACAACTATCCGAGGTACCTTCACATCTTGGATATTGGGATGGTAGGTGGTATTTTCACTCACAATTGTGGTGTTGTCAGATTGCAGGTCATGTGTGATGATGGGGGTGTGATGACGCATCAATTTCTTACCGGTTTGTATAATATAATTGATTCATCACGAGAAGATAGCACCATTGATGTGAGATTTTGGTCTTGGACAGGGAGAAACATTAAAGGTATAGAAATTGATAAGACCTTGCATTGTTCCACATTTATGAAAGACAGTCTAGAGAGGAATGTTGGGGTGGCTGGGGTCAATATATATCTCTGCTGGCTCCGACTAGTAAATCACAAGTTCTTTGCCGTGCATAAGCAAATTGCTGCAAAAATTTCATCGACAAGGAATGTGGGGGGGAGGGGGGTGGTTCTCGCTTTGGGAGCTCAGGGTCATGCAATGGCATGGGGAATGGTGGTATGGACGACCTGATTGAGGGCTACTGCAAACATGTGATAAAGGAAATCGCCAAAGAATGAAACAAGAATATGGTGGTCATCTATGCTTAGTTGTTCGAATTGGGTAAAGACTTGGAGTTTATGAAGAAAACAATGGAAGGTTTGTGAATGGATGTTTTGAGCATACAAAAAAAGGTTGACGATATAGAAATCAAGGTGGAGATGGCTATGGTGGGAGTCTTAAAGGAGGTGTTTCGGGTTGGAAATCCCTCAGCCACTAATGTTGATTGCGGCGAGGATGTTGCTGTGAAGGTTCTGGTTGGTGATGATGATGAAGCCGATGTTGTTGCTACGACGATTCAGGGAGGAGAAGAGAACGAACGAGAGAACTTGAAAGCGTCTGTGGGTGAGCCCGCGGGTGATGACACTGAGACAGAAAGCAACTAAAAGTACTTTTATTTTATATATATGCAATACCGTTGTATAGTCTATAATGGCACTTTTTGGTGAATCTATACTTATAGCTTTATAAATAGAAGACATCTAAATAATAGGGGTAGCAAGAAGGTCCATACTTATTGTAGTGAAAGGAGACAGACAAATAGATCAAGTTTGTTTTTTGTAAGGGACCTGGCCCTTTTCGAGACTATACAATGAAAATGTTATCCATTCCTCTAAGAAAAATTAAAATAAAATTCAAACAATTGATTAAAAGTTACTTTAACTAAGTACACAAATATAATATTATGTAGTTTTTATATTCATATTTTTTCCCCATAGGAAAAATCGTAATTTCTATTAAAAGGAAATTACATATTGTAAATGCATTTAAGCATATTCAAATAGAGAGGCATTGTCTATCTTCAACAAAATTATGTTCAGGGACATATGTGATCAAAACATTGATACCGTGTGTCCACGGAGGGAGGTATCAATGGTTGTAAATATACTGAATAGGAGTTCTATATATTAATCTAACACTTTGTGAGTGTAGATAAAATGTCAAAAAATAAACTATGAATATTTACAGATGACATATATATGAAGTCTGTTCTTCCTGTGAGATCAACAAAAATTAAATTTATACAGCGATATCCATAAATGGCCGGTGGTAAAATTGGTAATGTGCACCACCACGCTGTTCCCAGATCAACCAGTTGTCTGGATCCCTGTTCACAGCCTCTTTGGATAGCCTGTCAGCAGCTGTGTTCCGCTCCCTGTAAATATGATGGCATGTAAAATAGTCAAATGATGTAATCAATCTTAGTGCCTCGTCGATAATATGACTCAATTTATAAGCATTGCATCTAGAAGATTTATTTATCCAATCACAAACAACTTTTGAATCCCCAAATCTTTGTAGATCTCTACAGTTTTTCTCTAATGCAAATTGAATGAGGAATTTTGCTGCGGATAATTCGACATAGTTATTAGTGCCTCTGTCGAATCCCATAATAATATTGTATGAGTGATTTGCATTAATATGAAGGATGGCGCCCCCGCCACGACCATTCTCCTATGCAACACCGTCAAAGTAAGCCCACAACCTCTGATAATCAAGTGTCTCAGGTATAATGCTGCGTAGTCGAGGGTGAGTTGCATCTTCGGGGATGAGGGAGCAATCAGCCAGCATGTGGGCAACAATGGAGGGCCAGTGAGGTGAGTAATTCCAGAAGGTGAGTCTGTTCTGGGTGATCCAAAGGGCCCAACAGACAAGAAGAGGGATATTATGTAGCCTGGTAGGGAGGCATAGGTGCACCTGTTCGTCCATGCCTCAAGGATAGATGCACCCTCCCAAGTATTATGAGGAGTAGTCGAAGGTAAAATAGTATTCCAGAGATTCTTTGTCGCAAAACATTCCAAAAATAAATGTGAGACAGATTCATTGCAGCATTTGTAGAGACAACACCAGAATGGGTCGTGTTGTGATCGCTTGAGGAGGTTGTCTCCCGTGGGCATTTTGTTTCTTAGAATCGTCCACATGAGTAGCCTACTTCTTGGTGGGGCTTTGAGCTTCCAGAGACTTTTCCACCAAGCTTTGGGTGCATGCGGTCTGCGGTCTTCAGTCAGAACAAGATATCCTTCCTTAGGAGTATATCTTCCAAATTTGGAGAAGGCCCAGATAATCTCATCTTCTCCCTCGATTATACAGATGTGAGCTTCAGTAAGAGCCCGAATATAGTTGTTCCAATACTGAATCCATTGATGTGGAATGTTCAGCCTGTGGGCCGATTTCCAAGCTTGTTGAATGAAGGTAGTATGGTCGGCATCCACAATATGGTTCAGATGGGATATATTTGCTGCATGAAGATGATTTATGGGATCATTTGGTAGCCTATGCATATTCCCACAGCCAATCCAAGGGTCAATGCTCACCCTTACTGCCGAACCTGATTGAATTTTCCAGGTAACACCAGCTCTAATGGGATCCAGTGCTTTAATCACAACCTTCCATATGATTGATATCCCTGTAGTGAGTCTTTGTGGCCTTCTGATCCAGTCCATAATCTATAATGGGGCAATGTATTTAGAGACATTCACCTTAGTCCAGAGACTAGATGAAGTAATAAGCTGCCATTTGAGTTTTGCAGCTAGAGTGGAGGAGAAGTCCTCTAACTTCTTAATGCCCCAGCCCCCCCATTTTTTTGGTAGATTTAGAGCATCCCATTTTACCCAGGCGAAAATCTTTCCCGAATGACTGCCCTTCCAAAGGAATCTTCAGCAAAGAGCTTGTATCCTAGCTAGGATGCCTCTGGGGATCCATGCTAGTGACATCCAGTAGGCTGGAGTGGCCTCCAGAACGCTTTTGATGAGCGTAAGTCTGCCAGCCCTGGAAATATATTTGAAGTACCAAGTGTTAAGTCTCTTCTCCATTTTAACAATGAGCCAAGTCCAGTCAGGAATTCTATAACCCAAGGGTTTTAGCTTGTATCCCAGGTATTTTAGACCCTTCTCCAGTCTCAGGGGGGTAAAACGAAATCTTTGCAATGCAAAATGGGTCTCATGTTGTGTGCATCCTACTGCTGTCAAAGTAGATTTTGAATCATTGATAGTCATCCCTATAGCCACTTGAAATAATGAGAAAGTAGCTTTGATGATTGACAAATCCCCAATGCCTCCATTTAGAAAAATCAAGACATCATCCACAAAAAGTAGATGTGTGAGAATACAGTCCTTAATGATTTTAATTTCGTGTAGTCTGCCCCTTTTGTGTTGTTCTTTGATAAGTCTACTGAGTCCTTCCATGGCTAGGAGAAAGAGTAATGGTGACAGAGGGCGGCCCTGTCAAAGACCTCTTTCAAAGGTATTCATTTAAGATTTCATTTAATAACAAGTGTCATAGGCACAATTTTTGGACAAAACGAAATAGGCCTATATTCATCATATCGGGTGGGGTTAGATGATTTGGGAATGAGCGCAATAAAAGGAATGTTGTTCGACTTTACTTGTATCTTACTTCAATAAATGGAATGTCATTCTATTTCTGATATTAAATGTGTTTATGCATCAAATTAGATTGTAATTCATTTATGAATCTTATATCGATGTATAATTAGTAATTCATTTATATGATTTAAAGTTAATATCATGAACATGATTTATGTTTCTACTGTTGTGTATGTCCCATTTGAATAATTTTTCAGGTTTCAAGAACATCAGGAGAAGCTAAGGGTTTGCAGCCAGCTAGATCTACCCATATGAAGCAAATTCGGGTGAGGACACTCCTACACAATTTAGTAGAATAAGCATTTTTGTTGATTACTTGAGCATTTCTTCTTGTGGTTTGCCCTCTGCTCTGTTGGGGTTCTCAACCAAAAGCCCTAGGGTGGTTTCACTTGCAATATTAACATATGTGTTTCTTTTCATTTTTTCATAACGTTAAATATAGAAAGGTGGTGAAATCTGTAAACCATATATATATATATAGATAGATAGACATATATATATCACTCTGTATATAGTTGTAACTGTTAAACCCTGCATCTCTTTATCTCCAATATCAGCAGTAGCTCATTGTAAAATCATCCCTTGTCATTTGTGTATAGGGAGAGCCCATGCCATTTTCAAAGGTATTCATTTAAGATTTCATTTAATAACAAGTGTCATAGGCACAATTTTTGGACAACTTCTATCAAATGTAACACATATGTACTTTTCAAAAATAATTTTAGTGAATAGTGGAAGTTGAGGGAGATTTGAACGAACTATATATAATATAACTTCAATATATCCAAGTGCACCATTGACAAACCCAGATTCAACCCACAAATTACATGTGAGCATCACATGCTATCCACAACATAATAAGACTTCACATTCCAACACATCGTCATCATTATCAACTATTTCTGCTTCTGGTGTGTTTTGCAACACATCTTGCAATTGGAGAATTCAATGATTTTAGCATTTGTAAGTTGTGTAGATTGACCGAATTATTTGTTGAAAACAAGTGAACCACAAAATTAAATAAACTATTTTCCATTGGGGACAAGAAATCATCAACATCTGACATTAGAAGATCCCAATCATGCGAAAAAGGTTCTCCATTTATGATATTAGTTAAAATATTAGAGAAAGACAATTGTCTCAGATCATTTCCTTATTGCCAATTTTTTGTATCTGAAGACACAACGATGTTGAATATTTTCCACAACACTTTCCTTGCTATTTTACCTGCATATAAAGCTTTATCCTTGACAGGAGGTAGTTTCCAAAGGTCACCCACAAGAATGATGGATCTACCACCAAAAGGAGAAGACTTGTTATTAGGGAAGGCTTATCATAAATGAGAATATATCTATATCAATAACCTTGAACCTATAAAGCTCATTTAATCAATCAAGAGATATTGAATGTGCTACATTTATTATTGAAACATTGCGATATCTTAGCCATTGAGTGGTTTTATATGTCATATCTCAAATTTCTACGACCATTTTCATTGTGATGTAAACAAATTTTTGGATTCATTGCATTCATTATCTTTAATAACGACGTTTTGAACCAACAACTATGGTTCATCTTCACCATGAAAAAGATATGAAAGAATGAACTACCTAGGTTATTAATAAATAGATGAAGGATGTGAGAATAACAATAGACAATAACCCTAAATTTACAAAATTCATTATTAATTAAAATTTAGGTTTTTTAGGATCTTAAAAAATACTTAATTCTGATTAATAATGAATTTTATAAATTTAGGGTTAGTGTCAGTCGTTATTCTCACATCCTTCATCTATTTATTAATAACTTGGGTAGTTCAATCTTTCATATCTTTTTCATCCTCAAGATGAACCATATTTGTAGGTTCAAAACGTCGATATTAGATACAATGAATGCAATGAATCAAAAAATGTTTTTATAGCACAATGGTTTCATTTCTGTGATAGAAATTTTCAAAGTAGATTATAGTGTTTTTCCATGTATTATAAAAGAAACAATACTAGTTGGAGCTAAAAATAGTAATGGACTTACACCATTAGTTGTTGAAACATAGAGAGCATGAAAAATACAATGAATACGGAAATACTTGTCAGTTCTAGCTATTCCTTGAATAATCATTTTCAGAGGATCATAGTTTCCATTATCAACATAGTGACATAAAATGATATCATAAGCAACTCGTTGTTTCTCTGATAAATAATACGGTGACACAATTGTATCCCTAATTGAGTTGTCATTAACAACACCTATAGGCTAGGCATAATTTATAAAATGAATAGTCTCTTCTGCAATATCATTTGACATCATTGTTTGCTGCTAATTACAATGAATATAAAAGTCCCTTTGACCAAGATTTTCAAGGTCAGAAATGTTAACATTATTTAGAGGAACTATTCACAACAAAAGCTACAACTCTTTAAAATTGTGTTCAACATCATCTTCATGTATGAGGGATTCAACATCTTCCTCATTAGTTTCATATGAAAAAGGAGCTCAATCAACATGCCATGTGCGATATCTTAAATTCCACCAATTCTCAATAATAATTTCACTTCAAAGTCCTATATCTAAAGGAATGTCACAAAACGGTTGTACAAAAGCAAGTCGGTCCAGTCAAATGTCTCAAAATATTCTGAATCCTCATTGGGAATAACATAAAACCATGTCCACACTCAAATAATGACATGAAAATATTTTGGTCTCCATGGCTCTTCCTTAGGATTGGTATCAAATGTCCAAAATCTTGCTATTTCTATGAAACACAAATGTTCTAGAAAATGGGGTTGGGTTTGATAAATATGAACAAAACTATTTTGGTAGGAAATTTCATTAGAATGCACTGATAGTTTTTGGAATAATTTATTCCCAACATTCAATGGAAAAAAATTGTACATACAACAAGAGTTAGCTTTAGTAACATATGTCAGGTTTCTTGTGCTTCAATGTCACAATGAACAAGCGTTTCTACAAGGAACCTTCTATATGCAGTCAATGCAGGAGCTTCACATCCACATGCATTAGAAACCGTTATCAACATTTCATGATAAATCTGAAATACTTTTTCTTATTTTGAAGCATATTTTGGAATATATTTCAAAACTGCATGTCAAGAAACAATAGGTTCATAATCAACATTTCCTCGCCACATTGTCAAGAGATCAACATTGTGAAAATTCAATCGATAATCGTTACATGTTGGTTCATATTTCTTTTTCCCTTTTTCATTTATGAACAATATAGACTCATCACAAACCTTCCATGGAGAATTTTAGCAACATGAAATGATATACCCATTTTTTTAAAACAAGAATCAACACTACATTTTGTATGTTTTTGGACTCAGTTCACCAAATTCTCATGATCTTCATGAGGATTGCAAGAAAAAATCTATGAATTAGTCAAAAGGCATGGATCATCATTCAATATTTGAGGAATAATCACGTTTCTATGATGGATGTCACATGGATTCTAGGTTGTTACATATTTGTCAAAGGATCTTGTTTTTATATTGACATTTGAAGGGTTTGACCAATTCAATGTTTCCATATTTGGAGCACCTAGAAACCACAAGAAACTGTGGATTTGCGCTAAACCTCTATGTTTCCATTCATACCTAAAAAAAATGAAGATATAGTTAACATAAATAAATAAATCAACGCAAAATTAGGGCCGATGCTATTAGATTAACTTGTGCTATTAGCATCTCTTCAACTTGGGTTAGGACTCTTAGAACGTCAAGTTTTTCACGAAGATCCATGTTGATGAAACAAGAGAAACAATGGAAGCCTCTCCTAGTCTTACATCTTTTACAAATAGGTCTTTCCTGCCATATAGCAAATTTTATACTAGGATAACATTCATTACATACTTGACACATTTGCACAATATGGAGGTTATCAATCCTGGACCAACTTTTTTTATGGAGTTCAATCATCTCTCTGCTAAAATCAATGGAATTACTTTCATTTTCTCTATCAATGAGCACTCTAGGTTGAGCATGATGTGAAGCAAATCATCCAATGGGAGAATTAATTTGAACATTTGTTTCCATAAAATGATGGGAATGCATTCTTGTATATTGCTTTCACCTAACTATGTTCTGCTTATAGGAAAATATAAATGATAATGTTAAAATGACGCATGCAAAAAATGACAAGTTAAATTGCTGAAGTGAACAATAAATTAAAGAGAGAAAACATATACATTTTCTTGCCACTTAGATGGTCCAAGTTCCACTTAAGGAAGGGATAAAGGTTGTCTTTGTTGTGAATTTATTTCTTGAGAAATACTCATTGGAATATTGTTCTGCAAAAAGGGACAAAATAAAAGATGCATAAAATAATAAAATATAGTACATTCAAATGTATGCAGCCTATGAAAAGAAATTTACTTGAAGTACTTGTGTTGTTCCAAAAGAGAAAGCATGCATAAATCTTGTAGGATTGGTGATATTGTCTATAGAGTTACACTAAAGAATGCTAGATCCCACATTGGCAATATAATGTTGCAAATTGTCAAACATCGCATCAAGCATATTACTATCAACAAAAAAATCACATGTTACTAATTTTTGAATGCCATCATTGTGCAAATATTCCATTGTTGCATCCCTTCCATCATTTGTAGAGGACTCATGGTTCTTGCTTCTATGTAGGTTCTCTTTGTAAGCACAATGTTCCAAACAACACTATTGTTAGGAAAATTTGGAATAATGGAAAAATTTGAGGATGCACAACATCTAGGGAAATGAACATTTGAAGGAAATGTTCTTCCCGTGATATCACCCAAGTTTCGATACTTACGGTTAATGAGTTCATCATTCTGACAATTTATTGAAGTTATTTTCAATTTGCTGATATGTAGCTCTTCTTCGTGCATTCATTGCATCTTTATTCTATTGATACCATTGCCACCGATATTCATTCACTCTCTCAAATGAACCAGGAGAGTGAGGTATTTTCAAAATATGGTTGCTTGTTCCTTCACTTGAAATTTCTAGAAAAGAATTAAATACTACTCAATTTTTAAATAATATTCTTAATATCCGTGGGGGCTTAATTTTTTTTCAATTTTAATTGTTTTTTTTTTTACGTTTATTTTAATTTTTTATGTTTTTTAAATTTTTTTCATTTAATTTTAGTAGTTTTTAAATTTTTTTTATAAATTATGTAAGATGTTTATTTTTTTTGTTAATTTTCTAGATATATATATATTCATTTCAATCTAGTTTGTTTTTTGTTTTATTTATTTTTTTCATTTTTTAGTTTTTTGTTAATGGTTTTTTTCATTTTTGTATTTTATTTTACTTAATTTATTAGTTTTTTTTTTTTTTTTTTTTTTTTTTTTTTTTTTTTTTTTTTTTTTTTTTTCCAATTTTTTATCATTTACTAGATATTTATTTTATTTTTATTTATTTATTTATTTAGTTTTTACATTTTTTATTATTTTTGTCTTTTTTTAATATATTTTTTATATTCATTTTTTTAAGTAATCAACATTTAAAAAACGAAATAAAACAACTAGCAAATTTGTTAAGTAATCATGATTTAAAAAACAATTTGGCATAAAAAATTTAAAGTGTTAAAATATGTAACATTTAAAAAAAGAATATCCACACTTAATACATTAAAAAATATGAAGTGTCAAAAATAAGCCCTCTAAAAAAAGGGTTGATGCTACATCAACACGTTTCAAAATCAGCATGAAAATCATTCACATTTAAAAACAAATATTTATATTTGATAGATAAGAAAATTTGAAGTGTTAAAAATATGCTCTGGAAAAAAAAGAGTGTATCATGCATCACCAATTTTCAAAATTGGTTGACTTTTTTGCTACCTCAATGAAATGGGTAACCATATCAGCGCTCGTTTCAAAGTTTGCATTATTTCATCCATTCCTCCAAGTAGGGGCGAGGGGCAAAGGATGAATATCCACCATGGATTTCTCTTCAAAGAAATTTTTGAAATAGGAGCGCATCAAATCCAATTCACTACGCTACCCCAATCATTCCTCACCCGAAAAGGTGAGATTCATATCACCTGTAGTGATGACATATCCAATTTATAAAAATCCATAGAGGTCCAAATGATTACAAAAGTCTATATGGGTTTGGTATGGAGCATATGTATTGATAAGGTGAGTGAGGGGATCCTTGAAAGTGTCCAGAGAGAAGATTGCAAGAAAAGAACTTAAAGGCTAAAAAATCAACCCATCGCGAGTCTTAGATGGCAACAAGTTCATTGGATAAACCATTTGAGTCAATAGTGACAATCCTCCAGCTAGGGAAAATGGATAATAAGAATGGTCAATCCCTTTCTGCAACAATAATAGTTTTCTAGATAAGAATAAGCAATGGCTTAACAGGTCTAAGGAGGTATAATCTCTTGGAGGCATCCCCCAGGCCTTGCATATTAAGAGATAGAATTTTCATGGATGACCAGAGAACTCGAGCAAGGTAGCTCTAGGGCTTGAATAGAATTAGATTCTAAAATGAAAACTTGTGGAGATTCACCTCATTAATGAAAGACATCGTCTTCACAATAGAACAACCATCTCACTTCAATCCCTATGTCGTCCCCTCCTAGGTCTCCTTGTGGTGACATTCATAGTAGAGGAAGAACTAACCTAGGGTGGGTAGGAGGGGAAGAAATTTTATGAATGATGAGAGATGTGAGGCCATTCATCGAATTATGCATGAGAAATTTGATATTTCTCCATATCGAATTGACAGGGGAGGGAATAGAAGGATGGAATTGAGAGGGATCGATGGGACGATTTGCATGGATGAAAGTTCCTACATCATCAAGAAGATTGAATGTGATATGCTTTCCCATAGATGGTAACACAGGATCTGGAACCTCCACCGAGGAAGATAGGGGCCCAACCAGGAAAAAGGGAGATGGTTCACAGACCAAGGGAGACGTTGGACAAGAACATATCGAAGATGGGTGAAAGGGGTGAACGGGGAGGTCAAAAATGGGATCATTTTAGCCCTCAGAATATTTTATAGAGGGAGAGGCATGAGAAGAGGCAAGGGATGCCCTGAAAATTGTTAGTGACCAACAAACACCCTCTTCTTCAAGCTAATTGTGTGGTCCTAAAAGACATCATGTCTGAATTTGAGCATCTTGACATCAAGAGAGAACTTTGTGACTTTTTTTTTTTGTTTTTCTGAATTCTACTATGACCATCGTGAATGAGAAATGCATACCCTACATCGACAGGAAAAAACGATTGGGAAACAAGAGAGGAAATTTGTCTTGGTACACTCTGGCTCATATGCTCATGGTACCTTGTATTAATGCCTCCAAGTTTGGGGATTCGAGTCTATTAAAATCCATTTCAACTAAATGGAGAAAAAACAACTACTAGAGTAGCAAGGATAGGATCGGTGTCGACAATCAAAGGAAATCTGCAAGACAAATATCAAAACCATTAATGGTAAATCCACAATAGGCTAGAATAATAAAGGAAGGATAGTTTTCACAACCACCTAAATCTAATCAAGCATGAAAGAGATTTTTAAAGATCAAACCCTAGATGGATATTTTTTAATTGATAAGAGGTCAAATAAATGAGGCACCAACCTAGAAGAAATTTGACAAAATAATAAGTGACTAACATATACCATTACAATCCATGATCATTATTGAGTCCCTAAATTGTCCTCATTTTGACACCATTTTCCCTTTCTTTTCACCTATTCCATACATTTTTTTGCTACATTTACAAGTTATAAGGTCATCCAAGTCATAGCCAACTATAACATAAGTTATCATTCATTCATAACTTCCAATCTATAATTTCTTTGTGAAATTAATTGGAATATTTCTATGGCTACCGAAAAGTGCATATTCCATAGCTAATCAAAATTTCTGTAGCTAAGTCCAACGTTGAATAGGTTCCAGATGGTTTGAAGATGAATAATATACATGGATGAGTACCAAATGGTAAGTGTAAGTGTATCCACTTATCCTGCTTACCTTGAAGATCATAGAATTTGAGAATCTGAATGGTTAAAGTAAAAGTCAAACCTGGTTATAGAAGTCTGTTTTCACATAGAATTTCAAGAGAGATAGTTTCATCATCAGGTGAGCATGGAATCAAGCAAGAGAGATTTAGAATTTAATGTGGATGACATGTTAATTGAAAATCCTCATGATTTATTCGTATCGTAGAAAATCATGAGAAGTATATTTCTTATTTCAATTTGAAAACCTAGTTGTTCATTGAAGAACTTGCTTCTCAACATTTATAGAAACTATTAGTTTAGAAATAACATAAATTTCTTTTATCTGAAAGAAAAGACATCAAGTTTTTAAGTTTGTAATTATTGTTACTCTCTGAAGAGATTGTTTTCAATGAATACAATTACTCTGTAATTGGAATAATTGCAAATGTGTTTGTGAATTAACTTGCTGATTTAAGTTCCTATTTGTTCATGCTCACGAAGAGGACCCCTTGGTGGAGTTGAGAGATAGCATAATTTTGTTTAATTTCATTCTTTCCTGTCAATCATTTCAATCTAGTTTTTAACGAGTTAGAAATTTCATGCTTTGTTTAATACTTTGTTTCCAAGTACAGTCTACTAATTTTCGTTTTGATTACAAAAGGTTTGATCACTTGACATTAAAATAAAAAAACCAAAAACATCTATTTCATTAGCTTGCTCATTTAGATTTCTTACTTAGTCCCATATTTATTGTTAATGTTTGGATTGGTTCTAATTAAGAATGCACAGACTAGTAATCTGTAAAGACTTTCAATCATTGCTTTCCAAGTTTTAGTTCTACTTTGAATAATTAGATTTCCTTATGTGCTTTTAGAATATAATTGATTTCAAAAAGTCCTTAGAATAAACTCATTTCAAGTCAAATAGAATAGATAGTTTAGATTTATTTTTCAAGTTAATAGATTAAATATTTACTTTTGTTCAAGTAGAATGGAATTCAAATTTCAGTTCAATAGATTAAACTTTTAATTCTGCTCAAGTAGAATAGACTTTCAATTTCACTAAGTGACTTTCAATTTTAGTTCTTAGAATAGTGTGCTTTAATTTCTTGCACTCTAGCATAGTTTTTATTTGAAGTTGATCTTAGCTTAAATAGGTCATACAAAAATAACATGTGCGTACACTTGATGAGAATTAGTCTTGAATAGGTTAAGTTTACATTTTATATTTAGAACTAATTCTTAATAAATAAATAAATCTCCTAGCATATATAGTGCACATATAATTCACAAGTTAATAAGCCCTAGTCAAGAAATTGATGAAGTAATTTAATCAACAATTATATTACCCAACATTTTCGGCATCGTTGTTGAGAAAATGTATATAGTACTTTATTTTTTATTTAGATTTGCATATCTTAATAGACACATTCATTTTCTAGATGCATAGTTAAAAATAATATTGAAATCATTTAGGATGCATGTATAGAGAGTGAGATTCTAGCGGTAGATTTGTAAGTATAGTAAGAGGACATATTTAAATACGAACATCATCAACCACCTCCGCCAGAACACGTAGTGCCACACCTTACAAAAAGACTTACATTCTATCCATGGAAAATAGACATAGACTCCTTAATGTTCATAAATATGAAATTCATCCTAGGGATTCACCAACCTCATCTACAAAAGTTGTAGTTGAAGAACCTATATCCCCAACTAAAGCAGTCATATTTCTTTCTTCAATGAGTGAGCAACTCTTAGGATAGGAGTTTGATGTACCTAGTGCGGAAGAAGAAGTAGAAGAGGAAACTACATTAAATCAACCATTGGTAGAAGAACCAAAGAGGAGGAATTTGTTGAAGATAATCCTATTATAGAACCATACATAAGTTTTGAGGAGACTAAAATGGAAGATGAAGGAGATGATGATAATGGGGAAGGACAAACAATTGGTGGAGGACAAGGAGGTGACAAATATGGTGGTAGAGGAGGAAGAGGTGGTGGAGGTTTTCGTGGAGAAGATGAATGTTTTTATTTCCTAACTTAGATATTGATACTACTCCAACCATGAAACGTATATCACCATATATCCTTCCTAATTTTCATGGGTTAATAACTGAGGATCCTTAAAAATTTATTTTTGAGTTTGAAGCATTATGGAGATCATATGATTATTTACTCAATACTCAAAAATTGAAATTATTTCCTGCCACTCTAAAGGATGGAGCTCTTAAGTGGTTCATGGGTCTAGGAACACCTTCCATTAGAACATGGGATGATATGAAAATAATAATACTAGATAAATATAAAGATTATTGCATACATTGTGACCTTAAGGATGAATTCTTTAACATAGTACAAAAGAGGATGAAAATCTTGAAGATCTGGTGGAAATATTTTCCTACAATATCAAAAGAGCTAAATTGCATAATTTAGATGAAGATGCATTGAAAACCCTCATACTGAAAACCATATGGGATGAATGGATTGATCTTCTCAAGTTAATGGGCAAGGGACACGTCTCTCAATTGTCATTCCAAGAAATTTGTGAATTATGCAAACATATTACAAGAGGAAAAGAAAAATATTGTAAGAATCTAAGAGATCCAATCATGTCAAGAGTAAGTAAATATACATCTGGAATAGTAACTCGAGCATAATTAGGAAACATGCTTGATAATTTTAAAACTCATATCCTTGAAAATCTTAATGAAAAACTAGATAACTTATGGATACAAAACAAGAAAAAAGCTGAGAATGCTACATTGTCTATTTTTTGTCCTAGATGTAGGAAAAAGAATGGTTTACGATAATTTCCTCTTGACAATGTTGAAATATGTGTTATCTGTGCAGAAAATCATGCTACAAAGGAGTACCCTTTAATACTTGGACTTAACACGATTTTCCAAGAAGAAATTGGAACAAGTCAAGTTGAATCACTTTGCTATGTTGCTCCCATAAGACCATGTCAGCGTCGGAAAACAGGCATGGAACAAGATCCCAATATATAATATCACTCATATACATAACCAAAAAGAAATTGGAATGCACCTATGCCATGGAAAACCTAGGCACCACAACCAAAAGACCCATATTGGTCACAAGATTTATAATGGTAGGAACCCTTAGTATCTCCAAACTTTTCAACAACCATATCCTCAATACCAACCTCAATATTATTCTCCTCCACAACCTTCGCAACCTACTCAACCACAGTTCCAGCATCAATTGACTTGAAGTCAACCACTCATATTACCATCCACTTCATTGATCTTTGGTAGACCTTGGCTAGCTATAGTTGATGCATTTATAAGTTGTATATTTGGTCATATGTATATTTATGATCAAAGTTCCATTGAGAAATTCACATTGTATCCATGCGCAAAAACAATAATTGAAATAGAAAGTGAAGTTTGGATTGAGGATGATGATGATGAAGAATTTGAAAATATTCAATCTATATTTACTATTTCACAAATTGATGAAGAAGACCAACTAATAAATATAATGAATAATAATGACTCTTCTTCATATTGTGAACAAGATCAAAGTTTTCAAGAACAATGAAATATTGAATATTTCTCATCTTGGCAATTTAAATTAGCTGTACATTCTATGGAAACATTTGGTAATTCATTAGTAAAAATTTATCCAGGTAAAACATTAAACATTAATAATAACCTAGAATAATTTTGGTTTTTTTTTTTATATGTCATCTACACAAGGAGGGGCTAAGTAAGGTTATATCGGGAGCTCCAAACTAGTGATTAGGGTTAGGGTTTGAAGTAGACCCGTTCATAGGCTGCTGGGATGGAGTTCGCCATAGTTGAAAACCCCATAACAGCTTCCCTATCGTGGCTACCTTAACCTCTCACCTTCGTCGTTTATGGCCACATTCTTCCGATTAGTTGTATTAATTTGAGACAGTTTTTTGGTCCTCCTCACCAACAGTTTCTCACATCGATGCTGCAGGTAGCTATTAGCTTGCCTTATTGATATTTATGGAGGATATCTTTGATTATTCCGTGGATCCTATAGAAGGCATGCCCATTTGGACTCAGCCTAGGGCCACAGCGGAGGATTTGTTTTCATTTGACCATGAATTTTCTTAGCAAGTAGCAGCCCTCCGTGTCATCTCTCGACCTCGCATTCCCTCCATATCACTACCAATTGAAGCCTTGGCTATCCAAGATTTCATCTCCCCTCCACTCTTGCCCGGCTCCTTAGCAGTTACAGAGCCCTCGCAACAACCTGGGATTCAAGCCCTAGGGTAGGGCTCGAGATCGATACCCTTAGCGGCAGGGTTGTAAAACCCCAGGAAGGTCATCAACCGGTCTTAGATTCGCAGACACTAGGTTTGTCCGCTCCTTTGGACACGGGTAATCCTCTACTTGGACAGGAATTGACATTATTCCGGGGCTTTTAGAATCCATTCTTATGAAAGGCACTACAACAGACATGGTTTTGGTCTCGCAAGCAATGGTACAGCTTGGTGGTTTTAAGGAAGGCACAAGTAGCATTCACAAAAAGGCATCTAAGAGGAAAAGGTGTCTCCAACTGAGAAGCAGTGAAATATTCCTCAAGCTCTCTGAGGACACACCATTACTAGAATCAATGGATTCAACGGAGAAAGTTTTGGTGGGTCGTGTCAGAGGACAATACTACAACATGGAGAGGCTACAAAAATGGGTGATGGAAGTTTGGGGTAATCATCTGACAGAACCCGCCAGGGTACAAACCTTTGTCAAAGGATGGTTTGCCGTGAGATTCAAATGTCTAGCCCATACAAACTGGGTTCTCTCTACTATTTGTCACATCGACTAGGCCCCTGTTCTGCTCTGGAGATGGATGCCTATGTTTGACCCTGAACAGGAAAGAGTGGAGGCTGGGCCTATCTGGGTTTGTCTTCCAGGCGTCCCTTATCATTTCTGGACATAGGAGATATTTAGATGGATTGGTCATGCAGTGGGATATTATCTAACCCTTGATGCCTCTTTTCAAACCACTAGGAGAATGGCCTATGCTAGGATATTAGTTCATCTTGACCTCTCGGATGGACTTCCTGAGTACATCAACATAGAATGGAGGAATGCTACGAGGCGACAGATGTTGGATTATGAAGGGGTACCCTTCAGGTGTAGGCGCTATCATAAAGTAGGGCATCTATTCAAAGATTTCCCTTTGAATGGGTGGAAATACAGGAAGGCTGCTAGACAGGCTCCGGGGGAATCACAGGAGCAGGAGGTATAGTCACACGGTGAACTGGCAAGGGAGGAACAGCCTAGGGTTTTTGAAGATATGCCTAGGAACACCACACCAATCTTAGAAGGAACAACTGCTTTATCTGGCTCAGGACTTAAGACCTCGGTTCCGTCATAGAACATTCTAAGGAAGCAAGGCAAGCCACCGCATTGTACTCAACCTCTAGTCCTAGCACTAGCCATGGCAGCCTCGGGTGACTCCAATACTTCAGGTATGAACTCCATTCACTTGATCCCCCCTCATTGGTTTACTGATATTAATGAAAATTCTTTATCTGGGTTGTCTTTGGGACTAGGAATTGTATATTCTATGGTGGCCTCAGCTCAGATTTCATGCGATACTACTCCCCCCCGCACATTTTTTCCCCCAATTCCCCTTTCCCTTTTATGTACCCCCCCTCTAGCACCCTTAGCCTCCTTGACTGCTCTTTCTATTCCAAGATACAATACTCATTCAAATTCAAAGAAATATGAGGAGGATCAAGTCAGCCTTGAGTTCATTCACCCCCACTCCCCCCCTCCTAAGTCTCTCTGCTATTGTCCCTCTCAAATTAAGCATGCTCAATCACAAGCAAATGACGATATTGCATTGGGAAAACAATCCACTATTCCTGGGGTCCTTAGAGCCAGAGAAACCCGCTCTAAACCCCCTCCATGAATATTTTATCCAACAATTGTAGAGGGCTAGCTAGTCCTGAAAAAAAACTAGCTCTTCATCAGTTATTCACTTCCAACTCACTAGATATTATCTTCTTACAGGAAACCCAAGGCCCTGTAGTAGAAATCACTCGCACTCTTGAGTGTACCCTCTCGAGATGGAATTTCTCGGGTCTGGATGCACATGGATGATTAGGAGGGCTCGCTTTGGGCATCAATTCTCATTCTATTAAGACTATAAATTGCTAGGGAGGGGCTAGTTTTATAGGGGCAGATGTACATTCGACAGACCTGGGAATGCCTTTTAGAATCATCAACATTTACGGGCCTTGTCATAACCGACCAGAGTTCTGGGAACATCTTCTTTGAACGGATTTATTATCAGCTGATAATTTGATTCTTGGAGGGAACTTTAATTTCTCCATAGGACATTCAAAGTGCTGGGGTCATCGTGCTCAGAGAGACACCATCTCAAATTACTTCTCGGCCACTCTGGATGATCATCACCTGATAGACATTCCCTCAGCAAAGATCCAAGCCACATGGAGAAACAACCGAGTTGGTGAAAATGGATTGGCTAGGTGACTGGACCTGTTTTTAGTCAAAGAACATGTTCTAGAGCTGGGACTCAACATAAGGCAATGGGTTGGCACAGGTGGAATCTCAGACCATTTGCCTATCTACATGGAAATAGGAGGAGGTAGAGCTAGGCCGAAGGGTCTATTTAAATTCTACTCTACTTGGCTTAAGGAAGCCTCGTTTATGAGCTTG
>APFE030650651.1:3495-44006 GCA_000404065.3 Pinus taeda | reverse complement strand
AATCCAGAGAGCTATTACTCATACCTTCTACCATACCTTTACCATGAAGTATTTGAAGGCCCTTCTCTCCAATATATCCAAGCCTTTGATGCCACAACATGGTCTTCTCTCCAGAGACCACTAGAATTTCTACTCCACTTTCAAGAACCACAGAACTGTTGCACCCATAATTAATAGTGCTACCTTGCAGCTTGTACAGAGTTCCAATTCGAACTCCTTGCATCAATACCAATGCTCCTCGAACCATTTTGCAAGTATCCTTCTCGAACACTATTTTTACACCTACATCATCTAGCTTGCTTACAGAAATCAAATTTCTGGCCAATGCAGGAATATGCGGAACACCCCAAAGTGTTCTAACCCTTCCACCTTGCAACTTCAACTTTACTTTTCCGCTACCAATGATTCTAACCTTCCTATCATCCCCTAAGAAGAAATCACCACCATTGTATTTCTCATACTCGCAGAACCACTCTCTATGGGGAGTGAAGTGAAAGGATGCACCTGAGTCAATCAATCATGCCTCATGATCTACATGTGTACTTGAAGAAGCTAAGTACACATCCCCACCTTCATCCGAGGTCGTTTTCGCCTCTGTAGAAGGAGCATCATCAGATCCCTTCCCTTTACCAGGAGCTTTAGATTTACAGTCCCTTTTGAAGTGCCCTTCCTTTCTGCATTTCTAGCACAACACCTTTACAGGTTTTTATGGAGATTTAGATCTCCCTCTAGATTTAGATCTCCCACTCGATGACTTATTTTTGTTTCTGTTCTGGGACCGTCCTCATACAGACAAGGCATCACCATTCTAGCTCTTGTAGGTTTTAACCCCGTACAGAAATTACCTGCATACGAATTCTAAATCACAGGAAAAGTAAAAATGCGAGAGCATAACACATAAAACGCATATACACAGAGATTTCCCACAGGATCTCAAAACCGATACTACCAGCTTGATTTTTCATTATATTCCTTTCAATGTTACAATACATATTTATACATGCCGAAGCATCCAATACCATGGACCGAAAACCATAGCGTCCAAAACCATGGACCGAAAACCATAGGTAGGTTCAACCAACCTAATATAGGGTCCAAAAAAAATTTTCTCGGGGCGCTACCCGGACCCCGTAGAGGGGGGCTACCCGCCCCCCCCTGCGTAATCGGTGCAACGAAGGGGGGGCTCCGCCCCCCCTCTAACCCCCTAGTTCACTACGTAGGTTAGTCGTGGAAAGAATATAACACAACCCAACAGGTCATTCATTTGTGCAAGTTAACCCCCCCCACCCCCTGAAATGCTTCTAGGGGTTGGTCTGGCAAATATGGATGGTGATCTGCCCTTAAATCTTCTCAAACTTTAACCAAAAGGAGTGCCTACACTAAGTTCCTCTTTTAACTCATTTCTCTTGCCTCGTGGAGAGTTCCATGGATGCAAGTTATGACATTGAAGCCCCTATTATGACACTAGGGCCTAAAGTTTCCCCTCATCACCAACTTCATTAAATTTTAATCCAAAATACTTTAATGCAAACTCTTAGTCCCCCTACAAAAGTGATGAAGGGAAACAACAACCCCTATTTTTCTTTCTCCCCCCTCTATTTCCGGAACCCTCCCTATTTTCACTAACCTAACTAGACTTTCCAATGGTCTACATCATCAAAATCCTAAACCTCAGTCTTCTATTTTAATTGATCTAACTAACAAAGGTTCTACCACTACTCATGAAACCATCCAAATCATTGAATAAAAACTACCCCCAACCCCCCCCCCCTCATTCTCATTAGCCTTTACCCAAAACTACTTTAGAAGAGATTATTTATGACCATCCTAATCTTGGTACCACCTTGGGAGATACTGTCAACATGAAGATTGAGTTTGTTCCAGTGAATCCTATTATTTTTCCTAAAACCTCTGCCTCAATACAAACTCAGGTGGCAGAAGTTATGACACCACTGACTTATTCCTATATTGTCGCTCCACTAGAACCTACTTCAGTGTCCTCTACAGACAAAGTTTATACATTTGCTGAGGATCCCGAAAATTGTCACAAAGTTCTCTCTTTAATTACCCAACAAAATGATATCATTCCCTTACTAATCATGTCAGTCTTATCAAAATTCATATAAATATTCAGAGGGAATAGAGCCAAGATAGGGAGTCCTCACCCAAAGGTCATTCAAAGAAGTTAGTTGCTAGTGGACAACCTTTGCAACTTTGTTTTCTGCCATCAGACACTTATTCCGTTGATGATTTACAAAAATGGTCATCATCACATTTATTTCAATTCAATATAATTTTTTCCACTCAATTAGAAGATCAACTCACTCTTGTTGGCTCCAAATATCATGAACTTTCCACCACCTATGAGCAACACAACAACAACTCGCTTTGGTTGCAAATGAGTAAGATCAATTGCGGAATGACAAAGAGTAGTTGGAGAAGTAGGTTATAGGTTTAGGATATAGATTTTAGAAAATGTGGCCCATAATCATTGAATTTTTTCTAGAGCATCAAGAATAATTTTTTATGTGTTCCGTTATCGAATGTTGTGACTATGTTGAGACTACCTACATGAAACTTGTTGCACAGAACCAGGAGTTGTGAAGTATTGTCACCAAACTATGCCAAGATATATTCGACCCTTCTACTCAATATTAGGATCAGATTACCAATGAAATTTCTAAGGCTTCATTAATCCAAGACTCCCTTAAGAAACTCATTGATGACTCCCACGAATATTTGCATTAAGTTTTAGATTGAAGTGGTGTACTCGCAAGGAAGAATCAACCATTGTACTAGCTCTGAGAAAATACACATAAGATATTTGATCAAGTTATGAAGGATCTTGATTTAGATCAACAGAAAAGTCTTCTCGAATAATTTGATTCCTTGGATACACAGATCCACCAAAAGGAAGAAGCATCACATGATACAAAGAGAGTATTAAGGGACCTTTGACCTGTTGCACAGAAAGATTTTATCACATTGCATATTTTTCATACTATAGTTGATGGGTATATGCAAGAATTTCATCAGTATCAACCTGCTCATCCTACTTCTCATGCTACTGCAAAATTCGTTGGTAAGGTTACCACCATTTTGGATATCTAGAAACCTACTGTGAGTGATTATGCTAGTTTCATAGATGGTGTGCTACACAATGTACCAAAGTTGGGTCCTTCGTTTGAAGGAAAGTCAGAAACATACAAAAATTAAGAAACAAGTGAAGAAATACAATGACAGATAGAACCAAATGAACAAACAACAAATTGACTCAAGGGAAAGTCAGTAGATTGTGGGCGGGGCCTGTTGGGTCTTTTGTCTTTGAAGGAACTTTTGGAAAATCTGGCCAGAAAACAGTTGCAGAGAAGGAATGGAAAACTTGTTAGAAGCGGCCACCAGATATCAGGAAGTGTAAAAAAAAATAAATTTAGTTATTGTCTTACTTGTACAAGTCACAAAGGAAGGTTGCGCATGCCATATTTTGAAAAGATCAAAGATGATAAGGACAAAAGCACCAAAACTTGTCAAAGTGGACCCGATCGAGATATTGATCAAAATATCTTCATGTTGATTATATTTGATTTGAATTATATCATTATATTTTTTTCATCCATATCACTGCATTTGGATTGGAAAAAGTGGAGGAATCAGCTCATGGGACAATTTTTAACAGTGGGATCCAGTTTGGTGAAACGGGGTGTGAAACCTTTTGGGAGAGTTTTGAGGCATCAAACAACATTTTTTGGGGGTAAAAATTTTCCTCACTAGTGAATAACCTTTTCATGCTATTCTAAAGATATATACCTTTCCAATTATATAAGAAGAGCAGCAATCGAAGTCCGTATGAAAAAGTTATGCCACTCAAAAGTTGAACTTATCATTTTTACACCTATAGTTCAAGAGGATGTTGTGTCAACCCTCATTATTTATGGAAAAGGGGCTAGCCACATGTTTGTGATGTAAAATAATCTACAAGATTCTATTTTGTGACTCTAGTTAAGAATTGATGTAGTCAAAATTAACCACTAATAAGCTATCAAGACGTCTTATAACTAGGCCACTGGGATGAGGAGGCATTCCATTATTTCGAGAGCATTTTGTTTCATCGCTGAGAAGATATAGCCAAGAGAAATAAGAGTTAGAGGAAATAAATAGGATTTGTGCATTGTAGTAGCCCACAGGCCACAAGCATTACTTCTTTGTACCTGCAGCCATATTTCCAGAGAGAGAGAGTGAGTGAAATAGCCTCACCTTCCAGTTGGGTTTTCTCCTGAAAGGGTTTCCCAAAGAGCGTGTTTTGTGTCTTATGTGTTTGTGAGATTAATTTTTCGTTCTCTACCTTTCTACATAATTTTCATTTGCATGCATGCACTAATTACAGCTAAATCCATAGATATTAAAGTTTAATAAACTATAATAGTGTAGAATTTTCATAGTTTTAATATAAATTTATTAGATTTGTTGTGACAAACTATCCAGTGCAATATCCAAGCTAGTTTATGGATCAAGATTGGACCATATCAAGAGAGCATGATCTATAAAAGGTCCAAAGAAGAATGAATTGAATATTGAAGAACTAAAGGCTCAAAGGCTAGAGAGCTAGTGGTTTCGAATCACAGAGTCTTGTTGATTTTGTGTCGAGTAACTGTAGTAATGAATTCTAAGTTCTTTGTTTGTGGTCTTGTTATATTCCTGTGTTGTAATGCGGCCTAAGAACTTGTGAATATCTCATAACCATGTGCGAGTTTCTTATGTAATACTTCTGGCTAACAAAGAAATAATTTGTTGAGGGGAATGAATTATGTTGTGATGTCAGGTTAATGATTATGTGTTCCCTTTTAAAAAAAAATAAAAATTAGTACATGAATCTCTAACTATATTTAGTCATGAGTATATGATCTACATGCTTCTTCTATTGTGTTGATTAATAATTTTTTTGGAGTTTAATCCTTAATGCAATGATTAAATATCTTTAGCCACTATACTAAATCCCTTATATCTCTCACTGTCTTGGTACGCCTTAGGTGAGATGCTCCTTTTTCTCACGAGAGTGAAAATGTCAACGTTACACTAGACTATGATGGTATATTTGTTGGAAACTTAAGGTTGAACCTTGGGTCTTTGTTGTTCATATTTTATGCCAACACAACCATTCCCATAGATCTGATAAGAAAAATATGACAGAGGTGCCATATCAGCAATTGAAGAAATAACTATAATCAAAATG
Source organism: Pinus taeda (assembly GCA_000404065.3). Taxonomy (NCBI): domain Eukaryota; kingdom Viridiplantae; phylum Streptophyta; class Pinopsida; order Pinales; family Pinaceae; genus Pinus; species Pinus taeda. The sequence continues at coordinate 38,776 of APFE030650651.1, read as the reverse complement.
GTCAATCGACCTGTAAATGTGCCAACCTATCCCATCCATGAGCAGAATCCATATATGATTAAGATATAATTAGGATCCATAAGATTTAAGAGAAGAACCTTGTCGACTTTCCCATGGAATATTAACTGAAATGTTTTCACAATAGGCTTCAATTGGATAAGTTTGAAACACAACATAAATTCATTAAGGTGATTGATCATGGGGCATCCTTTCAATACAATTGAGATGTATGATATCATATGCATTCTTGTGATCAAAGTACTTTCCAACTTGAGTCAATACCCCAACCTTTTATTTAAATCACACATATATTTATACTATGTTCTCATGAAAACCTTATACACATAAGTTACCTATTGATCCCCTTGGTTACATATTTATACTAAAAAGACAAGGTTTGAAAAAAATACAAGTATACATGTAGTTAAAGTGAATAAGACAAGTGAGAGTGGAAATGATAAGGTTTTTAGGTTAGAAAATAGATATATTGTTGGAAATTTTTTTGTAAAATTGAAGACTCATCATCCCCCTAGCCAATCTTGTTGCATGTCCCCATGCAACCTTATTCCTCTTCTAGTATACCACCATGAAGTTCACACTAGTTATATGTTGGGTGACTACATTTTCCAGAAGTGAAGTATCCCAGGGTTCTCTCCATAGCAATCCAATTTGTTCGTTCCTCTTCCTCATGCTAGATGGTAGGAGACTTGTAGAATCATGTTGGGCACCATAAAAGGGGAAAATGAAATCGCATACCCACCCATCGACTTCCATGTTTCAATACTAAGTATGTATAAAAAGAAGCAAGATTTAGTGCCAGGATAAATAAAGGATATCCCATGGGGTTTTTCTCACGAAGATTTGAAGATAACCCTTCCCAGTTATCTTGAGTCCTTTTGAGGGCATGCACTAAATAGGCCTTGGCATTATGAAACTAGCTCACAAAAAGATACAAAAAATAGATCAACAACTTAAAAATCAAACTCTTAGAGGGGGCAACCTCCTTTACATTACATAAAGAACAAATTCTTGGATGATACAATGACAAGACATCCTTTCTATTTATAGGAGTCTAAGGGGTCCTAATACAATCGGAGCCTACATAACAATAATATTGTATGCGCACAACAATAACAATAGTGGGCTTCTATGGGGCATAATAATAACAACATGGAGACTATATGGGCACAATAATACAATAAAGGGGTTGCACTAATAACAATAAGGGGTTACACTAGTAGTATACAGACCTAACATGCCCCTCTCCTTCAATAAGTGTTTTCCTCAACACTTGAGTAGTTCTGGATACTTTTGTATAAAACTCTCATGCTCCCATGTGGAATCTTCAGCGGGTAGGTTCTTCCACTTGATGAGATACTCTAAAATTGACCAATTCCATAGCTGTCGATTTCTTATTTTTGTTACTGCTTACGGTTCCAATATGATTTTTCCTTCCTTGTCAAGTTCTGGTAATATTGTTTGAACTAGGATCTTCTCACCTATAACCTTTTTTAAGCATGAAACATGGAAAACTAGGTGCCCTCGGGAAGATGCTGGAAGCTCCAATTTGTATGCCATACTACCAATCTTTTGTAACACCTTGTACAAACCATAATACTTTGGTGATAATTTATTATCCTTCTTAGCTTGCTTGAGAGACATTTGTTTGTATGGTTGTAGTCCTAGAAATACCCAGCCACCTACATTAAGAATTATTTCGCTGCGATGTTGATAGGCCTGTTGTTTAATTATATTTTGTGCCAAAGTGAGGTTATCATTTAAGAGTTTGAGAACTTGTTGTTGATGCTTGATGTGATCTTCCACTACTTGAACCTTAGAATTTTCTTTTAAAGATGATGTTATGGATGGTGGATGATATCCATAAAGTGCCATAAATGGGGTCATTTTTGCTACAGTATGGAAGGAAGTGGTATACCACCATTCAATTAGAGGCAACCACTTGACCCATTGTGTTTGTTTATCAGATACAAAGCAACAAAGATGTCCTTCCAAATATTTGTTCACTATCTCAGTTTGCCCATCAGAATGAGGATGATAAGATTAGTTATGAGCTAACTAAGTACCCAAATATTCCACCTCTTGTACTTCAAAGAAATATTTGGAGCTTTTTGCATATAATTGTTTCTCCTCCAATAGTTTGAGCACCCTGTCAACATGTTGAACATGATCCTTCCACGACTTGTTGTAGATTATTTTATCATCAAAAAATACTAACATAGATTTTCTAAGGAAGGGTTGAAAATGGAATTCATCAAACCTTGAAATGTAGAAGGTGAATTGGTAAGACCAAAATGCATGAGCAAAAATTCATAATGACCCTCATGAGTTCTAAATGTTGTTTTTGGAATGTCTTCATTCTTCATTCTGATTTGATAATATCCTGAATGAAGATCCAACTTGGTGAAGTAAATTACTCCATGTAATTCATCCAATAATTCAACTATGACAGGAATGGGGAATTTAACTTTAATAGTAATCTTGTTGAGCTCCCTATAATCTGGACACATGCACCATGATCCATCCTTCTTGTGTACCAATACCACTAGAGCTAAGAAATAATTATCATGATTGTTAGGGCTACATCCTGCCAAATTAGAAGAAAAGCTTCTTGATTGGTTCCTTTATTTAAATATGGAAGTGGGAGGCTTCTTGAAGGAATGGAACCCAAGAATCATTTCCAATTTTTACATTCATTGACCATGCTTCTCACTCTTGTGAGAGCTAGGTGACTTTGGAGATCTTATACTCATCAATTTCAAACGTAAACTACTTAATATTTTCCTTGGAGCCATCAATGGTGTTTGCAAACTCCAATGCAACCACTAGGTCATGAACTTGTAATCTTCTTAGAAATCCTGTGCATCCTTGATCGAGGTGGATATTGGTGTCCACCCTCCTATTCCACTTGAAACCCCACCATTGTACTGATCTAGATGGATATTGGTGGCCAACCACCTATTCCACTTGGACCCCTACCATTTTTTCTTTCATTTTTGTTTAGTTTCATTAATTGTACCACAATATACTATTTTTTGCATTTTTTTAGGTCTTGAAATTTTGGAGCCATTTTGAGGCCCTAATCGACATTTTTTTGGAAAATGGGAAAACATGAGTTTATCCCTAATAGTTGTAGTCGAAATTTATAGTCCTTAGGTAGATATTTCTAACAAGGTATTGTGCGCATCAAGCATATATCGTATGCCAAAGTTACAACCTTGGGAAGTTGATGTACCAATTTACCCTAATGAGGCCCATAGTTTTGGCACTCCATCTCCTAAGGTTAGGTTTTTGGATGTTTGTGGTTTTCCATTATTTCTCAATAATAAATAGGCATACGAGCCTCATTGTAACATGGTTCAGAGGCATGTAGCTACCACACCTCTTCTCAGAGATAAGATACCATTGCCCAAGCTAGTTTATTTCCATTTCTGTATGTAAGCATATTTATGTTCTTTGATATTAATGAAGTGAAGTTTTATTTATGTTTCACCTCTGTGTTTACATGTATATATATATTTTTTTGCATTCCTTCCTAATTCTGGATCAGTGGTATTAGAGAGGTCTGCTCTTTCGCTATTTTTCCTTGTATGTCCCCAACAATGTTAGGGTATAAGGAGTTAGGGCTCGAACTAGTTGAACCTTTGCAATACCAGCCTCACAATCCCTGATGACCTATCATGGTGGAAGAAAAGAAAGATAATGGGGCAAGAGATCCTTTGAAAATATTGCTCGAGGAAGCCCTCGAGTGACAAAGAAATGCGATGATGGATAAATTTTCCCAGATCCTTTGACGACTAACCACAAGCGATGCATCTTCATCCAACAACCACTCTAGAGGCACCACTCATTTTAAGTTACAAATTAAACTTGACATTCCCATATTTGAATTCAAGATAGATGCAGATGTCGTAGATAGAGAATTAAATATTTGGAAGGATATTTTTTCAGTTCATGACTTTTCCAATTAGGAAAAGAATACTTTTGCACTCCTCAAAGCCACGTGACATGTCAAGGACAGGTGGGGAAGCTACTGTAAATAAAAGGACAAGAGGGAATCCTCACTGTTTTCATCCACACTCACTTGGAATTCTTTTCGAGACACCATTAAGGAAAAATATTACCCTTTCAGAAGCTATGAATATAAATACATAAACTGGACCATGTTGTGATAGTGAAGGGACTAAGATGTGTTGGAGTTCACAAATATTTTCCATATCCTTCACACGAAGCTCGGTATCAAGGATTTTGAGCAGAATTTGGTACTCGAGTACTACAGTCATCTACACAAGTACATCTAGGATGAGAAGGAGTTCTTGGACATCTCCTATGTTGGCACTGCCTATCGATACACTATCAAGATCGAGCAGAAATTCAAATAGAAGAAGTGAGATTTTGGATCTGCGAATCTGAAGCAAGGGAAAGGTGCCCCCAAACCGTTGAACAAAGGACAAAGCGAAGGCGGCGTAGCCCTGTAGAGCTTGCCAAATCTGCAAGAAAAGAACAGCACCATGAAGAAAAAGAAGGACACGGGGAAATGGTATGAGTTTTGTAAGAGCCCCACTCACAACACAAGTGAGTGTTGAGCCAATTAGTCACTAGTGGCCGAGATGAAGGCTTCTAATCAAATGCATGTTCTGACTCTCAGTCAGAAACTGAGAAGGGGAATGACAAAGGGAAGTTGATTATTGATGTGGAGGCTAGTGCCATCCTTGCCACATTAAGATCCAGAAGGATGAGCCTGAAGATCCAGAGGAGGGAGAGTGACTCTTTCACTCACAGATGTCGGTGAAGGGTTATCCCTTGCAATTCATTGTTGAAATTGGGAGCCAAAAGAACCTCATTTCAGCAGAGGTCGTGAAGCATTTGGGCCTACCAACCACACCACACCTACATCCATACACCATCAGGTGGCTTCACCAAAGGCGAGATCTCTGTGTCAGCCAACAATGTTTCCTTCTCTATGGCATCAAACCCTTCACATGTGAGGTGTTGTGTGATTTTTCTCTTCTTGAAGTTTGTGATGTATTATTTGGCAAACCATACTTGTGGAAGTGATATGTTGTGTATCAAACTAGGCCTCACACTGTTATTGTTACTTTGGGAAATAAGTTGTACAGGATACCATTGGTAGCATCGCCTACTGCCATTTATTTGATCACTGTGAAGAAATGTAGTAAGATTATTTCCCAGACCAGGAAATTTGTTTTCCTTATGATTCACCCTCAGGGCAAGAAGAAGATTGTGGCCACGACCTCCAGAAATGGCTCTTCCACATGACAAAAACATATAGAAAAGGTTTTGTAGGAGTGCAGGGACATCTTCACCTCACCCATAGGGGTACCTCTACACTGTTAGGTCAAGCACTCCATTGATATAACCTCAGGCATGTTGCTACCTATTGGAATGATATATCGATGCTCTGTTCTGGAGAACGATGCAATCAAGAGGTATATTCAGGAGCTATTGCAGAAATGACACATCAGGCCAAGTTCATTAGCCAGTGGGAGCGCGATCATGTTGGTATAGAAGAGGACAAGACCTGGAGACTTTGTATTAACTATCAGGCATTGAACAAGAACATTGTCTGGAATAGGTATCCAATCCCATGAATTGATGACCTTCTAGACCAGCTCAAGGTAGCCAAGTATTTTAGAAATATTGACTTGAAGTATGGTTATCACCAGGTACTAATCAAACCCTTTGATGTGTGGAAGAACACCTCCACCATATTCGATAGGTCGTCCAAACCCAGAGACAACACAAGTTGTGTGCCAATTTGGAGAAATGCACTTTTGGTGTGTCTAGGGTACATCATTGATGAACGGGGTGTGCATGTGGACCCAACCAAGTTACAAGTCATTTAGGATTGGTAAGCCCCAACCACTCTAACAGAGCTCTACAGCTTTCTCGGTCTTACCATCATCTACCATAGGTTCATGTTGGGGTTATCTCATATCACTTGGCCTTTGATTCAAGTCACCAAGGGAGTCTTGAAAAGTGTGCAATAAGAAATGCTAAAAATAGAAATTTCTAAAAATAGCACTACTATAAATAGCCTGGCTATAAATAGCAGTTTAGCCATTGGTGTCTTAGCAGTAATGGGTGAAAAGTGAAAGTGCTAAAAATAACTTTTCTAAAAATAGCATTTCAGGATCCCTTCTTATTTTAGTCAGTCCCTGGACTAAACATAGGAAGTAAAATTTGAATTTGATATCAACAACAATTTGAAAGTTAATTAATTAATTCATTTTGAGTTAACTAGTTAAGGAAAATCAAACTTAAAGTCTATGTGAGGACATGCAATAGTTTCTTCTTTGATTGAGGGATTTATCCGTCAATTAAAGAGATAAGAGTGAGTTGTAATATTGAGTTGTAATTAGTTGACTTAGTTTAACTGAGTCAAGTCCAGATAGATTAATTTAACAGTTTGTTAAATTAATGAGAGTTCAGTTATTTAATGCTTGCATGCATGTAACTACTCTATTTCAAATAACTGAGTATTCACTCATGGATAACTCATGCATGTCAGTTCCATCAGAGACCCAATTGAGATCAGATAGAGGGACATTGTACTATCAGTTGCTAGGATATTCCTTGGTGAATATTCCTTGCATGCAGAAGCAATATTATTCCTTATGGATTGTGCAATTGGACCTGAGGTTACAGTGAGTGTGATGAGGCCAATTCACACATGTGATATTAGTGGACCCCAATCAAAACTGCGCAAGGAAATAGGAGGCTTGGAGGCCTTGAGGAAGATATATTCTATGTCTATTGAGTCTGCGAGTTGTATTGTTTGATTACAGAGAGAGCACGATAGCTTGAGAGTTGATTCTTTTTGTAACTTGAACAAGATTTCCACTTGTATGATAATACAGATTTGGGGTTTTAGGCTGGTGCTTTCCCCAATGATATATCTTCTGTGTTATGGTTGATTACTTCTCATTCTCAATTATATCTGTTCATGCTTGATGATGCTCATATTCATTTCAACTTCCACAAAGTTTATGGTAGAAGTAGATCTAGTATTATGCTTTAGGACATTACATATATCAGGTGATCTATAGTGAAAATTCTAAAGGGAGGAGCGAAAGAAAAGTTATTTTGGTTTGAATCCCAACATAAGGCATTTCCCGAGTTGAAGAATCGCCTCTCCTCTGAACCAATTTTCACATTACCAAACCTGCAACAACCATTTTAGATCAAGACAAAAGCCTCTAACTGTGTTATTGGTGTAGTTATTACTCAACAAAGGCATCCAATGGCATATGACAGTGATACACTTTCAGACACGGTCTAAAACTATCCCACATATGATAAAAAGATGTATTCCATTATGCACGCTTGCCGACACTGGAAGCATTACATTATGGGGAAGGAAACAGTCATCCACACAAACTAACAATCCCTATATTTCATACGAACACAGGGGAAGTTGCAGAACGATCTCCATCCAAAATGGTCCACATGCCAGCAACAGTTCCATTTGAACATTAAGTACAAGAAGGGAAGCACCAACAATGTTGCAGACTAAGTCAAATGACCACCGGTCATGGCACTAACCAATGTGCTCGACTCTTGTGGGCATGAAACTGTGGGGTGGCTGCATCTTTACAAGAGTGATCCAAAAATTTTCAACACATACTAGATGCTCCTAGAAGGCAAGCAAGTTCCAAATTTTCACCTCCAGGATGCACTATTATGCCAAATGAGACACCTCTTTATTCCTTCAAGTGAGCATGTCAATATGATTTGGGAGGTGCAGTACAGTCAGTTCACTAGACATTTCAGGCTAGAGAAAATAGTGGCAGTGTTGTGAAAGTATTTTTACTGACCGAACCTTTGATAAGATGTTGGGAAGTACATCAGGTCCCGCACTATCTATTCCATTTCCAAACTAATCATTAAGATGTAAGGCCTATATATTCCTCTACCTATTCCTATTCAACCTTGGGAATTCATCTCCATGGATTACATGTCGGGCCTTCCTTCTACTAGGCATGGCAATGACTTCGTTTTTATGGTTGTCGACATATTCTCTTAGATGGACATTCTGGAAGCCTGCAAGAAGAATATCACAGTAGAAGCCACTGTTAACCTCTTCTTTGAATGAGTGTGGGTACACTTTGGGATCCCATAGTCCATTATCTTAGATCGGGACAATAGATTCCTAAGTACATTTTGATCAAGTCTCTAGTCAATGTTGGATACCAAGCTCACTAAGTCCACAAATTTCCACCACCAAATTGATGGCAAAATAAAGGTCGTTAAAAGGATGATTGTACATCTTCTGTGCATGTACAACTTGAAGCATCCATGCACATGGGATGAAAGCCTCCCTTATGTCTAGCATAGCTACAATAGATCTATCCATAGCTCAATTGGCCACAACCCCTTTAAGGTGGGATTGAGACTCCAACCACTGTGTCCCATTGGTGTGGCCATACCAATTACAGCTACTTAGGTAGACTCAGCTCATGTCTAGTCCGAAATTGTAGGGCTAACAACTTCACTGAGTGCATTTAACACATCTGTCAGCAAGTTCATGACATACTAGATAGAGCCAATGCTAAGTACAAGCAGTGACATGATCAACATCGGGTGCCACACAAGTTCCAGGTGGGAAACAAAGTTTAGCTACAACTGCAAAATGAATGCCTCACTTGGCCCCATTGTAAGCTTCACCCACTCCAATATGTGCCATACACTATCACCAAGGTTATAGGGGACAATGCCTTCAAGATCAACATTCCACAATTCCTTGGCCTACACCTAGTATTCAATGTGGACCACCTTCGGCCATACTTTCCACCATTGTTGGACACATTCGACATTGGAGAAAAAATCACACCAACGAAGTTAAACTCAAAATGCATGGAACAAGCCACAACTAATCAGATCATGGACATGAAAATCAAGAACACTCTCTAATAGAGGATCTATCTATATTGAGTTGTCAAAGCATACCAACTCCTTCACCAGGGCAAGTGGTTCACCAGGGACCAGGTTTAATAGAAGTTTCCCCTCTCATGGAGGCACTCAATGCAATGGGGACCATTTATTCCTAAGGGGGGAGGACTGATCCAGGTGGATATTGGTGGCCACCTGCCTATTCCACTTGGACCCCCACCATTTTTTCTTTCAATTTTTTTTTAGTTTCCTTACTTGTAACGAAATTTACTATTTTTGGTAGCTTTTTGGATCCTAAACTTTCGAAGCTGTTTTGAGGCTCTAAACGATGTTTTTATGGAAAAAAAGTAAAACATGAGTCTTTAGACTACATTTTCAATTGAAATTTATAGCCCTTAGATATATCTTTCAAAAAAGGTATCATGGGCATCAAACAAAGATTGTATGCCAAATTTACGACCCTGGGAAGTTAATGTACCAATTTACCCCAACAGGGCCCACATATTTGGTGCTTCATCTCCTAGGGTTTGGTTTTTGGATGTTTATAGTTTTCCATTATTTTTCAATAATAAATCATCCTTCTAGCCTCATTGTAAAATAGTTCAGAGGCATGTAGCTGCCACATCTCTTCTTAGAGATAAGATACTATCGCCTGAACTATTTTATTTGCATTTCTGTATGTAAGCATATTTTAATTCTTTGATATTAATGAAATGAAGTTTTATCTCTATTGCACCTCTATGTTTATGTGTACATCTGTATTTTTTTGTGTTCCTACATAAGTCTAGATTAATCCTTATTTCTGAAAGACCTTCCAAACCTTAGGCTTAAACCCCAGGTTGTAAATACTTTTGGGTTCAAATTTTTTCACTGAACCACCCATGTCCCTATTCACACCCTAGTCTCAGATTCTAGAATACAAATCCCTTACCAATTTCGCTTTCCACGCTACCTCACCTACCTACAACTGATGACTATACCTGGTTTCTTCCGATGTTTACAATTTTAATAGAAAAATAATTTGTAAGTTATACTCGTCTGATACCTTTCAAGCTTTTCAAGTTGTGGAACTATAATTCCACACCTATTATGGAATATGGTGAATTAATGGGCCGTGACAACACCTTGTCCCTTCAACCAATCATAGATATGACAAGGGTTAAAATGGAGGTGAATGAAAAGCCACCCTTGACAACAATTTTAGCGCATAAATGTTTTAGGCCGAAATGCCTTGTGTGAAGTTTTCATACATAGGTTAATTATAAACAACTTTATAAGCCACATGTGAGGTTAAGTCAAGTGTTAGATGTGGTAGATGTATATGGGATAAATCAAAAGGTATTAGAATGGGTAATATTTTTTATTACAGTTTTTGAAAGGTAGGTAGATAACCTTCCCTTTAATATTTAGGGGTGATAAGAGATATTGAGGGTAATAGGATGAGGCAGTGTGGCTTATGAAAGATATAGTCAAGAACAATAGGGCCTTATGGGTTAAGGTATGGAGAATCAAAAAATTTCAAGTATACATGCGAATGAAACAAACCTTATACTTTCTTCTTAAAACAAAAACCAAAATATAATTGAAAAGAAAAAACCTGGTGTTTGGAAAAATTGTAATAAGACTATAGTTGCATTATTTATGCTGCTAAGAGGGATCCCACCATTTATCCTCAAAAAAAAGATGTCCTTCATATCATTAGGTATCATCAAACTTATGCATTCTTAGGAAATTTTGTATATATATATATATATATATATATATATATATATATATATATATATATATATATATATTATATATATATATATTATATATATATATATATATATATATTATATATATCAAACTCTATTGTCCAGTTTTATGGTTTTCTAGCTAAATCATGTCTTGTCATGCCTCGAAAGAGGTTTCATGACACGAAGGTTTTTTTCTCTCCTAGTAACATGGCCAATATTTCATTTTTGTAATGTGACTAGGTACTAGATGTGCACGAGACCAGGTTTTAGCCGCCAGATATTTTTCTCCTTTTTTCTTTTTTTTTTTCAATATTGGAACTGCAAATTATGAGTTTGTAAAGGAGGGAAATCTAGCCATCCCTTCCACAACTTCTAGATCAACCTACTTCTTCAGTTCTTCAACAAATTCTTCCTTAGATTTAGGCTTCTGCTATAACCTCAATCGATGCCCATTGGCCATTAATAGAATTCATGCATCATCAATTGTTCATAGTCTCGTTGATTTGTTACTGAACATAGTTTCAATCTCATAATGTCCTAGCCATTGTGTGTAAATTTTCCCTTAAATTCCCTATTCCTTGAATCAAAGAGAACAACTCAATCTCCTTCTTTAAACTGCTTCCTCTTGATGAACTTGTCATGCCATTTAACTCGTTTTTGTTAAATAATGGTCATTTGTTGAATGGCTTCTTAACGCATCTCATGAAGTTCATTTAACTGGTTTAGTCGATGTGTATGGGCCTCTGAAAGATCCATCCCTTCCTTCAAAGTAGTCCTTAATGTTTTTACTTAAAATTCAATAGGAAGGACAACTTACTTATGATATATCAGCTCATATGGCATGAACAATGGCATTTTTACAAGTAATCCTACAGGTCCACAAGGCTTCCAGAAGATTCTTGACCCAATCAATATGATGAAGTCGAGACAAGAAATAGGCGACAACATTTTCCTTCCTAGGTTTATCAACAATAGTAATGTCGAATTCTTGTAAAAGGAGAAGCCACCTACTAACTTTGGAATGTGTAAAAGATTTATTCATGAGATAATGAATGGAAGCGTGATAAGTATGTACAAAAACATGGTATCTTGTGATATAATGATGAAATTTATTTATGGCATTAACCACAAAAAGAAATTATTTTTCGGTAACGGTGTAATTTAATTCAGTAAGGTTAATTTTTTCCTGAAATTTAATCAATAACATACAATTTTTGTTCTTCCTTTTGGCCCAGCACAACTCCAATATTTGTGTCTGAGGCATCAAAATGTATGAGAAAAGGAAAATACCAATTGGGGCCTCGAAGGATAGGAGTAAAGGACAATTTCTCCTTCAAAGTATTAAATGCTAATTGACATTGATCGTCTGATTGGTACTCAACAATTTTTGTTAAAAGATGAAATAAAGGACAAGCTATTTTGGTAAAATGTTCTATAAACCTTCTATAATACCCTGCGTATCCCAAGAAACTATGAACATCCTTTTGAGTGGCTAGGGTAGACAAATTAATAATTACTTCAATCTTGGCAAGATCTACCAGAATTCCCTCATATGAGATATGATGTCTTAATACTATCCCTTCTATAGAAAGCATTTTAAATTTTTCATTACTAAGGGAGAGGTTAGTTTCTTGACACTAGATTAATACTTTTTCAAGGTTTTTAAGAGCTTCATCAAAAGTATCCTCATACACTGTAAAATCATTCATATGTACTTCAACACAATCATTTGTTAGATCATAAAAAATTCCAATTACAACTCTTTGAAATGTTGATGGAGTGTTACATAGACCAAATGGGAGTACTCGATAAGCGAAAGTCCCCCATGGACATGTAAAGGTTGTTTTCTCTTGATCTTCAGGGGCAACTTGGATTTGACTGTAACCACTAAACCTGTCAAGAAAAGAGAAAAATTCATTTCCTTCCAAGGTCTCAAGGACTTGGTCGATAAAGGGAAGAGGGAAATAATATTTCAAAATGGCTTTATTTAATTCTTGATAATCGACACATACTCTCCATTTGCAATTATTCTTGGGAATCATCACCAAAGGAGAAGCCCATTTACTTTCATAAATGGGATAGATAAATCTTGCACTTAAAAGTTTTTTGCAGATCTTCTTTAACTATTTCCTTAAGTGCAAGATTCATTCTTCATTGTGGCTATCTGAAAAGTCAGTATTCTTCCTTTATATAATTCTGATGTGTGCATAAATTCGGAGAATCACCCTTCACATCAGTATAATCCAATACGAAGGCTTTACTATTTATTTTAAGCATTTCCACTAATATTTCTTGTTGGGAAGGTTCCAATCCAACATTAATATTCAAAAAAAATCTAGGATAGATCTCGATAGTATTAGTTTGATTTTCTAGAGCTCCAAATAAAACAGTTGGCTTCAATTGGTGAGCTAATTCAATAGGTGAACATTTTTCTTGGAGTTTTTTTTTTTTTAGAATTTTGTTGATTGGTAGATTGCTTTTAAGATGTGGATGTGTTAGAGAGGTGAAAATTAGATCATCTTCATCATATTATTTAAAATTTAGGACTTGATCAATGGTTAAGAAAGGTTGAGTAACATCCTCATCACAATATTCAAACCACAAAGGGGTTTCTATTTCTGTGAAAGGTTTTTCTAGGGGGTAAAGGGAAATTTTCTTAGTGTAATTTCCATGGAATATAGCCATTTCCCTGGTCCTACAACTGATATAGGCGTCTAATGTGTCTAACTAGGGCCTCCCAAGAATCAATGGGTAACCTCCAAGTTTTACCTTAGGTTGAAGGATCATAAAATCAACTAGATATTCCTATGAATCTATTGAGACAACAACCTCTTCCAATACCCCCTCCAGCTAGGTTGAAGGATCATAAAATCAACTAGACATTCCCATGAATCTATTGAGACAACAACCTCTTCCAATACCCCCTCCATCTTTACCATGGATCTATCAGCCATTGGAGAACAATGGGGGTTGGCCAAATGCTAGTTAATCCTAGTTTATCCAAGGTTTCTTTGGTCATTACATTGATAGAGACACCGAAATATATCAAGGTATTTGATATAGGGGTATTATTTATGTATACAGTCACAACAGGGGTTCACAGATCACCATATTTCGCTATAAATTCCTTCCCTAACATTAGGTTTGCCAATTTTCCAACCACATGTACTTTCTTAATATCCTTTTTATTTCTTCCAGGTTTCCTTAAGCGAAGCTGCCGTACAAAATTTGCATCAATAAGAACATCCTTAATTTCTTGAAATAAGGGATTTTTTACACAAACATTCTTTAATTCTCCTACGAAGTCAAATTCATGTTGAATCAATGGCTTTTCAAGGGATAACCACTCTGGATAGGGAATGGTGTGAGATTCTTTGTCAAGAGGTGATTCCTAAGAAGCAGGAAATGGTGGCTTGGGGGAGTCATCCTCCTCATCTTGTTCTTGAATAATGGGGGAAGTTTGATTCTAGATAACTTTCCCATAGTGCAAATGTATATCTTTACAAACCACAACTAAAAGATGATAGGTAGGAAAATGTGACAGTTCATTGTTATAGGTGGGTTGAACAATCTTATTACTTGGGTTTAGAATAGGCTGGTTAGGTAACTAGGGTATTTATTAAGTTTGACTTGACTGATTAGAAGGTAATTGAAGCTTTTGGGGTTCAAGATGCATCCTATTCCCAAAAGATGAAGGCTCTCTCCATCCTGGAGTCCATAATTGTCCTTGCACTTGGGGGGGCTATTGTGGCCATCGTATAGGAGGATACCATCCAATAGGGAAAGTGAAATGTTGGGAATGCTTAGGAGGTGTTGGTGCTAGATGAGGCCAGGGATTCTTCTAAGTTACAAAGCAAATTTGCTTAGTTCGCCAACTCCTTCTTAACACATTGCTTCAAGTCCAGGTAGGGAAGGGCATTCTTGGGTGGAATGCTCTTGCTCACAAGTACTACACACCTCTACATTATTTAAGGGACATTCTCTAAGTGGGTTCCTTTTCTGACATTTAGAATAAAATATAGCCAAGGCTAGCTCCACTTCTTCTTTCTTTCTTTTAGCCTACAAGGCGTCCAATTGTGAACTAAGTGTGCTTAAAATATAGGTTTTAAAATTGTCTAAGGTATTTCCTAGTTCAACAATGTAAACTATCAAATGGGAACTATACCGAGTACCCGTTTTTTTTAGGTAGCCAAAAATCATATGATTTTGAAAAGTGGTGATTCAGAATACACCTTTTTTTAACCATATTTTTGACACTTTAAATTTTCTTATGTCCCAAGTATGAACATATTTTTTAAAATGTTAGTGATTTTTATGCTAATTTTTAAAAGTGTTGATGTGACGTCAACACTTTTCTTTAGAGGGCTTATTTTTGACACTTTAAATTTTCTTATCTATTAAGTGTGGATATTTTTTTTTTAAATGTTGGTAATTTTCATGCAGATTTTGAAAAATATCAACAATTTGTTTTTAAGGAATATTTTTGACAATTCAAATTTTCTTATGTCCTAAATATACATAAAAAAAAATTAATGTTGTTTATTTAACTATTTTTCACGTTGTCTTATTCCTCTTCATGTGTTTTCATCCTAGGATATTTGGTTTTTAAGGATTTCCCAAATTTGTGTGATTAGATTTCCTTTGCAAGGTTTTTTATAATGAATTTTTTTTTTTTTTTTGGCAAAATTTTAAAAAACGATAAAATTAATATTTTGAGGTTATGATTCTTTATATGTATATATCGTTAATTAATATTTTAGTACAGAAATTAATTGTGACTGAAAAATAATAATTTTAAAAACTTGACAAAAAATACATATTTTGCATATAGATAGAATTAAAAAAATATGTATTTTAGGACATTTTCTAAAAATCATTTTAAATAAAAGAGTTTCATGGAAAATTTGAATTAAAAAATAAGAAAAATATTTTTGTTTATGAATTTTATATAAAAAATGATGACATTTGAAAAATAAAATTCTAAGTAAAAAAAGAAATTAAAACATACAAATTAAAAAAACAATATAAATTAGAAACATAAAAATAAAAAATACACTTCAATTATAAAAAACAACCATTAAAAATAAAAGGAATAATAAAAACAATAAACAATAAAATAAGAAAAAAGGCATTAAAAAAATAAAAATAATAATACAATTAAAATAATAATAAAAAAACATAAATAATTATATATATATATATAATATATATATTATATATATAAAATAAACATTATAAAAACAATTCAACCAATTTAAAAAAATAAAAAATATAAAGTGTTGCCCCTTGGGCCCCTTGGGCCCCTAGGCGAGCTCACCCCGATTTCAGGAATCGGGTGAGGCTGCCCAGGGGCCCAACGAGTTGCAGCCCTAGGTGATTGGAGTTGCACACAGCTCCACCCGCTTAGGGTGGCCACCTCTCTGGCCCTTGGGTGGGCTCAACCCGATTCCTAGAATCAGATGAGCCCACCTAAGACCCAAGGCCTAGGGTCGTGACCCATCGAGCCCCTGGGCGGGCTCACCCACAGTTCCACCCACCCAAGGCAGCAACCCCTTGGGCCCCTGTGTTGACTAACTCGATTCCTGGAATCAGGTTAGCCTGCCTAAGGCAGCAGCCACTTGGGCTCCTCGGTAAGCTCACTCGATTCCCAGAATTGGGTGAGCCCGTCCAAGGGCCCAAGGGGCCGTAATTTTCTTTTTCCTTACTTTGTATCATTATTATTATTATTTTCATTTTATTTTAATTGTTTTTATGTTTATGTTTTATTTTTTTCCGTGTTTTTTAGTTTTTTAGTTTAATATTTTTATTTCTTAATTTTTAAAAATTTTTTTGCAATGTTTTTTTCTTATTTATTTAAATATTTTTTATAATTTCTGGTTTTTATTAGTTTTTTATTTTATTATTAAAGTCTTTTTATCATTTTCTTTTCAGTTTTTAAAAATCTTTATTCTATTGCTTTTTTCTTTCTAAATGTGTCTTTTCAATGTATTATTTATTTATTTATTTTAATATTTTTTATTTAGTTTTTTTTAATTATCCAATAAAGTAATTTTTATTTTTTGTCTTTGTTTCTTTCCTTAATTTTTTTCCCTTCAATCAAAAATATTTATTATTATTATTTATTCTTTTTATATATTTTTTTTAATTTTTATTTTTTATCTTTAATAGTTTTTTTTTTTTACATTTTATGTTTGGTTTTTGTTTTCTTTTTATATTTTTATATATTTCATTTTCTGGGTCTTTTTTTTCCTAATAAATATTTTATTTATTATTATTATTTTTTTAGCTTTTGTTTTTTCCTTTTTCCTTTTTTTTCATTGTTTTAATTTTTGTTTTTTTTTTTGTAATTTTTTGTTTTCGTTTTTCTTTAGAAATTTTAAGGTTTTTGAGAGTCGTGATATTTTATCTTTTACACCATTATTTCAAAATGTTGAAAAGATATCCTGGAAAAAAAAAAAAAACAAATGTGATTTTAGCATCAACACTTTTCGTTTTCAAGTTAATTTTTCTTGGTTTTTGGGGTTTTTTTACAGAGTTCTTGTTTTGAGTTTATAGTTCTCGTTTAATAGTTTGCATTGTTGTTCAACTTTAGTCACCCTTGTCCCACTAGTTCTATTTATTTGTGACAAAATATCTCAAGAATTTTTCCTATATTTTGTGCTTCCTCTATAATATCCTTTACATAATTCATAGATTTCCTCATAAGTAAGTTGAGAAACATCTCTAGCTCCTATTAAATTCAAAATTCCTAAACAATCCTCTCGTATCCATTTAAGAAATATGATATGTGAAGTTTTAGGATCTAGGGAATTTTGCTTGGTCCTCTACATAGTGTATTGGAATCTCTCCACATAGTCCTCTAGACTTTCATTCTTAGACTGAGACATCTTAAAATTTTCTTCCTTGATATCCCTCACCTTGCAATAATCTAGGTAGTTTCCCAAAAAATCTTTTTCATATCATCCCAAGATAGGATAGTGTTTCCCCCTAATCCCATAAACCATCAGGGGTTGCATATTTTAATGTGCTAGCAAAAAGTCTCATTTTTGGGAATCTGTTGAATAATCATAACTTCGATAGAGTACATCAAACTCAAATAGGAAAGTGTCGGGATCCTCTTTAGATAGGCCATGAAATTTTGGAAAAATAGAGAGAAGAATATTTTTCATTTGTACCATGGCATTGGGATCTCAAATGGGAAATTCAAAGATGACATTTTTTGTTGTTTAGGTCCATTTACCACTTCATATCGCATCTTTTCTTCTTGTATAGTTTCAGTAATTTGACTCTTATTTGATCGTGTGGAGCTTTCAATTTCTTCCTCAAATGGGGTTTTTTTCCCTTTCTAATGGCTCACTTTCTCATTAAGGTCAACCTATTGGAAAGGTAACTTTTATAGGAATCCCTTTAGGGTCTGCCAGTCATTTGTTAGGAGTGGTCCCCACTACACGACGTGTTAGTGTTTTAAGAGATCTTTTTCTTCGCCTACCTATGATGTCTTATTACATCTGTCATGGCATGGTATGAAAGACAGAGAGATACTAGGTTACTAAAAGAGTGATCATGATCCCATTTCTTCACTTCTCGCCCTAATGTCCTTCAAACTTTATATGCAAAGTATTGACTCCTTGAGCATTGCCCGGTAACGACGCCAAAAATTATAAGTGTATTTATCTAATTATTATTTGGGTCAACTGAATATACACTTGTTATTTAATTATCAACTAGGTAGGTAAACTTATGAGGTACTCAATGTAATATGCACAGAAAACAACACTTCTCATTTTAATAAATAGCCTAATATAACTACATAGGAGTTGGTTGTTTTTAATAAGAAGATATAGAACTCTAAATTACTTAGTGAAGTTTTGGAAGGAAATCAAAATAAAAATGATCAAAGCGTTATAAAATATTTTAGTTCCATAGGAAAATATATTCAATCTCTTTCGAAAATAATGTAAACATCACCAAATACATTTTTTATACACACAAAGCAATAAAGAAATTCTTATATTGTCCACACTTTATATAATTGCACATTTATACACACAAAGCAATAAAGAAATTCATATATTGTCCACACTTTATATAATCGCACATAAGTGGAAGGCCGAAATATCAAATGAGGAAAATTCTCATTCAACTTAGATGATCGATCATCTGTAAATGGAACAATACTATAAATATGACAACTAAAAAAATAAAATGGATTATCTATGCGCAATATAGTCAAATCAATTCAATTTGGAGATACGAAAAACTTAAACAACCAATCAAAAGAATGTAATGTAATTTGGCACATGACCACGTCTTGAGCGATCCCAACTCAAGGCTTGGTTAGTACCTTGTGAAGTTTGACTAAGACGAATTCATCAAGAAACTAACTCAAAAATGCATCTCACAGAGCAGAACAATCTGGAAATGCAGAACTTTGCCAATCACCCAGCACAACAGATATTGTTTTAATTGATCAAAAGGAAAGTAGCAGTGTTTGCTTGCGGTTGGAGCTCCCTTCTTATAGAGGGTATTACAACAAAAATAAATTAAAAAACAGAGTTTGGCCTACCTCGCCTAACTGTCTCCAAGATAAATAGAGTAAATAGTTACAAACATTATTTAAGAACTGGCACTTCCATTTTATTCTTGCAATTGAAATCCACATATCACCAATGATTCAGTTGGCTTCTAAATCCTTAAGCTCGACATTTCTCAGATCATTCGGTGCATATTTCCTATAAATGTTGAAGATAAATATATCCATCTGTAATTGATGTGAGACAATCGTTGCTTTGTCGGAATCCCTGGTCATCTTATCCATCGGTAGGTAAACAATTTTCCATGAATAGTTTTTAACTCATTTTGGGAATTGATAACCACCTGAAACTTAACTTCTGTAAGCCAACCATGTTTTGTTACTAAGCCACAACTGTTCGTGCAAGTTGTATTTCTAGTTCAAGCTTTCATATACTCATACTACTGAATGCAACCATTCCCATAGATCTAATATGAAAAATACGACAGAGATGACATTTAGATGATCGAATAACTAAGTGTAATCTAAATGGTCAATCGACCTATCAATGTGCCACCTAATCCCATCTGTGAGTAGACTCCATAGATGATTAATGTATATCCAGAATCTATAATATTTATGAGGATAACCTTGTCGACTTGCCCATGTTAAGATTAACTGAAATATTTTACCAATAGTCAGGCAAGAGTGATCAATAGAGTTTCATAAGCAAGCGACCGGATATCTCCCAAAGGTTATTAACACGGCGAGTACTCTCCTTCAGTAATAAGGAAAGTACTTATCCCCTTAACAAACTCCACGTCGGCAAGCCTCCTCGACGGGATAACTCCCCGGTTCAATTGGATAAGTTGGCAAAATGGCATAAATTCATGAAGGTGATTGACAATGGGGCATCATGTCAATACAATTGAGATGCATTATATCATATGCATTCATGTGATCAAGTAATTTCCAACTTGAGTCAATAGCCCGACCTTTTATACTACGTTATCATGCAAACTTTACACGGATAAGTTATCTATTAATCCCCTTGATTATTTATTTATACACAAAAAGACAAGGTTTGAAAGAAATGCAAGTATACCTGTAGTTAAAGTGTATAAGACAAGTGAGAGAGGAAATGATAAGAAATGATAAGGTTTTTAGGTCATAAATAGAGATATTGTTGGAAAAAATATCGTCAAAAAGGAGACTCGTGAAGAGCGACAAGAACGGGGATGTATTCCAAAAACCAAAAGAATTTACTGACGAAAGAGACGTGAGTATAAATTCTTGTAGATTCAAAATTGAGTGGAAGGGAACGATCAAGAAAAAGCCAAACTTGAAAATGAAAGCCCCACATATAGGATTAATGCACAGGAGTAGGATAATCTAGAGTTGTCAAGATGGATGACAATAATTGAATCTTATATATGCATGTACTCCAACAAGCGGTGTTGACAACTCAAATTTGCGAATCATAAATAAATTCTTTCATAATTGGTGGATTATAAACCAATCAAATCTCCTCCTACCCATGATGATGTGGCCTTCTCCCCATTTCTCTGTATAACGTTCTTCCCCGTACCTATATTCTACCATGATTATATCTCTAGGTTCTCGAATGTGCAAATCACCCCTCTAGTGTAGCTTTCCAAATCCTTGCAAGCTTCCTCTCTAAGTCGGTGTAGTGAACACAAACCTACAATGTTCATATTGTTTCTTGTGGCGGCGGGGTGACCATGCAGGCTACCAGGTGGAGGTATCATGCCCCCTTCATTACTACGTGTTAACCTCATCGTTATTGTTGCATTGTGCGGTGGATGGAACCCCTTGTGCGAAGTGTTTAATTTATGATATTATTATTAATTAAATTTGATTTTGCGTATAATTTATAGTTTATAATTTTTCTTTTTCTTATGATATTCAATTTTTTCATATTTTTTTTTAGTCCCTGCCCTCCGGGCCTGGCAGGGACTATAGTAATCGGTTTCGGCCGGTTACTATTAGTTCTACACGCGAATCCATAAAACACTATTTCATTAACCTAAGTTTGAAACTTTATATTTCAAAAATCACTTTTTTTAAACCAATGTGATTTTTAAACCAATACGAAATGTCTACAGTTATTTGGACCAATAAGAATTTTCACCATCTTATTTGGCCTCATATCGAGGCCAGGGTCTTGGCAAACTTAGGATATAGATATGGATTCAATCAGTTTTTTGAACATGGGAACTAATGCTAGGATTGAATTAGCATTAATTCCGTAACATTAAATGTTGACCTGAGATATCAGTGAACTTTATAAATTTCACTAGTGTGCATGCATGTTGAGGTGCCCATCGTTGAATTTGGCAGCCCATCGTTGAAGTTGGCAGCTGGCAGCTGGATATGTGTTCGTGGGCGGTGATCGCTTCTTCATAAGAGCTGGGCTGCGTGGGAGTCTGCCATGCTCCTCCCACGCTCCGTTGATCTGTTGCGCTTTGCGGGCAGTGGCTTCTTGCCCAGTCTGAAGAAGTTGAGCAATCTCCCTTCGCATTTGCTTGCCCAGTCTGAAGAAGTTGAGCAATCTCCCTTCGCATTTGCTTTAGCTGAACCTGCTTCAATGCTTCAATGCTGTTTTGCTGTTGATCAAAGCAACAAGTTTTTAGATGATATCAGGTTAGTCTGGCATATTTTCAAGTTTCTAAATCAAAAATTAATTTGAAATTCAACGATTTCCTGTCGCTAAGCAGTTGCTCAAATTCTTAAAAATTCTTCATACTAGTTATATTTGTGTTAGCCATCAGTGACTAGATTTGTTTCGGCTCTGAGTGATACATTCCGAACACAGTGACTTAGATTAATGAAGATCGTGCTGCACATATTTATGAATTTACTTCTGGTATTATGGTCAAGCCTAACTTATATTATTCAATCTATGAAACCAAGCATATTGATACCTAATAAATCTGAACTAAACAAATTTTAATCTTACCACACAAGTCGCTTGTCCAATAGTTAGGTTCTTCACATGTTTTTTCATGCGAAATACCAACGACATTAAAAAGCACTGCAAAATTTCGGACGCACAGGAAAATCTTTAGCCTGTCGAATTCAATGCTGTAATTGGCACCAAAAAAATCAATTTAACGATAAGATATGAAGGCATAACAGTCTACTATCATGCTGCTCCAATGTTCATGACTATCATGCTGCTCCACCGGATGCTGCTCATTTTTAACCAAATATTTGTTCTCCTACTCATTTTCGATTTATTTTGTATTCAACATTTTACGTGTTTGAGTACTATGATTTATTTTGTATTTAACATTTAACGTGTTGGATACTCTGGATGAGGCGGCCTAACTGTTGTATTTAACAGGAACTTTGCAACAGAATCTGCATTGACACAGCACAACGCAGCCAAGCATGGCGGAAAATAAGTTGACTCATCAGAATATATTCATGGGACATCTGGATGTGTGGTAGACTGGCAGAAAGAATCGGTTCCAGAGAGTGGAAAACTAGATTGTTTCTGGACGGACTGAATATGGCAGTGATTTAACTTGGACAATCAAGTTCATCATGCTTGCTCTGCAATATTAAAATATTTCAGAAACTTCTTTGTCAAGAAAAAGATGCAAGAATCTACCACATATTGCCATAAACTACTTTGCAAAACCCTGACAGACAATGGGGAAATGCAACCTGTATGCATCATTGAGTGCCATGGCACCTATATCCTCAAGGCTTGAACTATTTATTTGCAAGCTGCTTAATGAAATTTGCAGAGAGTAAAATTAAACAGAGCTAACCGTTTCAAGGCAACAATGCTCAATCAGAACTAAGAATAAAAGCACATCCTGTTAACGTGTTTTCAAGAATAACAAAAGAGGTAACAGAAATGTGGCATTTGGGTAAAATCTGTCTCGGATATTGGCATCAGCTATTGTTTCCATGTCAAATTTGTCAGGATTTTTACCTCCCGAGTAGATCCTTCGCACAGTAACAACGTCTCCTACAAGCTTTTCCCTGAACGCAGGCAACCCCAATTTGGACTCTTCGCAGTTCATGTCAAACCACCCGGAGTCCACCATTCGAACAGCAGAGGAAACCTTTGTGAATGCTGCAGCCTGCAACAAACAAATTATCAGTCCCTGAGATAAATAGAATTGAATCTGAAATAAATAGATGTAAATGAACTAAAATCTTATTCTGTTTGAAGATTTTCAGGTTACCACTGGAAGATTTAACCAGGGATTTGCATCTTCCTCGCCCCTTTTCTCAGCAACAGCCGCAGCAAGATCCTCACTTGTAGTGTCCAGCAGCAGGGAAAGTAGCACGAAGAATAAGAACAGTACTATAACCATCCGAGTGTATTACTCACAGGCCACGCTTTGTCGCAGGCATGACACATGTGTACAGAGAAGGCCGGCGAAGAAGACGATGACTTATCGTGCGCCACATTTTGCTCATGCGTCATGGTTGAAATACTTGGACTCCATGCATGCCGCTATGATTTATTGGGTGGTCAACCTACAATATAGTCACTTGTTGGAACATTCTCGAGACTCCAGTTGTCATGCTCCGGAGAGTATCTTGTGGTTCATCTGTTTAACTGTTGCGATGATCATTGTCAGAGTTAGGCATTTCGTCTACTGTCGAATTCGCCATAGCATAAAGAAAAGCACTGCTTTTTCCCTTTAAATTTTAATTGACTCATATCCGTTTATCACCGACTACACTGATTACCTTCAGAAAACCTGTATTTATCGTCCTTTTTTCTCAGATCATCGTTTGATGAATATTCCCTATCGCTTCATCCACTGATTTGATATATATGACATTTCGTCTGTTTTCCTCATCTCATATTGCCACAAATATTCACAAATGAAATCCTGCACTTCCAGTGAATCAGATCCGATTTATACATTCCTTCCTATCCATTCATTGTTCTCCCTTATCATCACTGTATATTTGAAGGCTGCGTATTATAATACTATGATTAATTAAGAGCACTGGGCACTTGCAAGAAGTTGATGCATGTGTATTGCCCAGAACATTTATCTAAATGATCAAAGAGGACGTAAGATAGCGGGACCTCTAATCCTGTAACAGTTGGCACCTCAAACAAGCAAAGTCGGCGAAATTAATTAGTGCCAGATAAATTAATTTGTGAATTTTTCTAACGATAATTGCCACACATTTATGAAACTGTTTTAAGAGTTGCAATATATTATTTCATGCAATAATTGCAACACATTTATGAAACTGCCTCAGCAGTTGAAACTCAAAAACTAAAATCTGTGATGTTTTGTTTTCTAAAGACTTATTTTAATCCATCAGACTTAGACCCAAAAAAGTATTCCATGTATATCAAATCACCATGTTACAAACAATTTTTTATTTTTCTATTTATCGAGAATTGAAATTAGTCCTGTTGGGATATGTGGTTAACATAAACTAGCGTACTAAAAGCGAACATAATTCATGTCAAAGATATTTAAATGGTTAAGTTAGTTCCAGTTGCCACGCTTTGTCGCAGGCATGACACATGTGTACAGAGAAGGCCGGCGAAGAAGACGATGACTTATCGTGCGCCACGTTTTGCTCATGCGTCATGGTTGAAATACTTGGACTCCATGCATGCCGCTATGATTTACTGGGTGGTCAACCTACAATATAGTCACTTGTTGGAACATTCTCGAGACTCCAGTTGTCATGCTCCGGAGAGTATCTTGTGGTTCATCTGTTTAACTGTTGCGATGATCATTGTCGAGTTAGCCATTTCGTCTACTGTCGAATTTGCCATAGCATAAAGAAAAGCACTGCTTTTTCCCAGCTCAGGGCAGGGACTTGCTGCCCTGCAGCCCACCTTGTTTAATATGAAAATCAGAAATTATGGTGGTCTTTTATTTCTAAGATATCGAGTCTATTTGATCGACCACCATTATAACAACTAGGTACCTCACATCTACATAAATTAATTTGAAAATCCAATTAAAATTTCATAATATTTTACATAATATTTTACATAATATGTTTACACACAAGTCACAAAAGTGAATTACTAAAAAATATTTATAATATGTGCTTATATAATATTATTGATTTTAATTAAATTTAATCATATATTCATATGAGGCTTTGCATTGATGGTGAACCGGCCTATTGTTAAGGCACTCATTGCTAAAAGGTTTATCTAATTTATACCTTCAAAACTAAATTTTACTTTCATCTATTTAAAATAAAAATAAAATATTCATTAAATAAAAAAACAATATCGACTATAATAAAACAAAAATGAAGATTCATGTTTGGCTAGGTTAATTAAAGGCGTTATAAAATATCAATATTCCTCTCACTCTTAACCATAGATAATCAAGTAACATAATTTCATTACTGGTATGAAGGAGATAGACATGGGTTCAACATATTTCATTGTCACTCTCAACCATAAATAAGCCAATAACAAAATTTTATAAAAAATTTATAGAAAGAGATTAACTAAAAAAAAAAAAACTGAACTTCTATTTTCACTTTTGAGTGTGATGAAGTTGTATAATTCATATACTTCCTAAAACTATTTTAATACCAGACTTAAATAAACTATTTCAAAATTCATGTTAACTAATTTGTTTTGAGTATCAACTTCATATATATGTATATATGGAGAAAAAGTTAAAAAACAAAAAAAAATGTTTTAATGTTAATCAAAATAACATATTTTATTTGAAAAATGAGTAATTAAAAGTAAAAAAATTCAAATGCTTTAAAATAAGAGAAAAATGTGTAATTGATTTATTTCTTATATGAAAATAATATATGGATTTAAAAAAAATATTAATAAAAAAAATTAATATGTGTTATTAAATAAAAATTTAATTTAAGGTATTTAAAAAAGATGATAAGAAAGGAAAAAAATACTTTAATGTCGACAATGTAATTAATGAATAAAATATTTAGATGCTCATGTTAATCAAAAATATAATGTTCAACTATGTACATATTGTACAATGTTAAAAAAATATGTATATAATATATAAAGCAATTGAAAAAAGAAATTATAGTTAAAATATTTCAAGCAGTCTCACTATTTTACATTTGGGCTTTTTGTGAAGTATATTTTTCGAATCAATTTTTTTTAGAAATCTAGTAAAGATTTGACGGGATTGAAAATTTACGCTGTACAATGTACTCAATCCAAGTTCCAAATGAGATTTTGAAACACATAAGTCAATTTATGCATTAAAAATTTACACATGGATTTCTCTCTCTCTCTCTCTCTCTCTCTCTCTCTCTCTCTCTCTCTCTCTCTCTCTCTCTCTCTATATATATATATATATTATATATATAATATATATATATATATATTGATGATGATTGATTGATTGATTGACGCTCAACGTCCACAAAGACCATAATGGTCCATCAGACCTTAAGAGAAAAGTGATTAACTGAGGCTCTTTAATAGTTATTTCTATGATAAAAAAGATAAAAAAGAAGGGAGAGAAGCGTAGGATTGCTAACTTAACAAGTCAAGAAGGTTGGTAGTGTGGAAAATGTTTTGAAAATGAGAATGAATATGAGTAAGGGCTAGACAATCCAAGAGAAAGTGATTTTCATCTTCAAATCCCTTAGTATTGCAAAGGGGGAAGATTCTTTCGTCCCAATGTGTTTTGGGAATAAGTCAATGCCCAGTTTCGCTCTGAATCTCATGAGAATTAGTTCTAATCTTTGAAATTTTCATTTTATTCTTAGCACTAGTTAATACAAAAAGATAATTATGGTTAGGAAGAGTGGGGTTAATCACCTCCTTATAATATCTTAGCTTCCTTTTTCCCTCTAACTCCTTATCATCCCACAACTTATCCTTGAATTTGAAAAAATTCAAGTGTTTTTAATATTATATTTTTTCTCCAAGATGAACTGATCCTTTATCCCCCAATGGTTGACCCAAGACTAGGCATCCTTATACCAGCTTGACTTAAGCTAGAGGTGGGGGTCTTGACTAGAGCTAGAAGCAATCTCAGGGAACCTCTTGGCTTCCATGTTGTACAACTTCTTCTTGTACATCAAATTTCTAAACATAGCTATGATTTCAATGGGGTAGAGGCAAGCTTTAATCAAGAGAATAGTGTAGGGAGTATTTCCCTTAATCTTGAGGTTGTAAGTTATTAATTTCTTTTAGATCATCTAATTATTTTTCCACAATTCTCTAGATATCCTATAGCCCCAAACCTCACATCCATATAAAATAACAAGGGTGATAAGAGTCTCAAAGAGGAACTTCTGTTTACTCCAAACCCAAAGATGTATAGAACTAGTAGAGATGTATCTTAATCATGGATCTAATGAGTCTCGAGAGACATCAAACCTTTAGAAGTGTAAATTTCTTTTTTAACTTTATACTCTCAAAAAAAGTGCACCTCAAAAGAAATTATTCTCATACACTTACTAAGTCCATAATTAAAATAAATCTATACTAATTTATTACTTTTTAAAAAAATAATTAAATTTTATTTTTGGAATTCTATAAATTCCATAAAAACTTATTCTTTTCATATAATTTCAGAACTTTTGCTTTTAATAATAAAATGAGTGGTCTCCTCAAAACGGTTTGACATTTATACTTTCTTATTCAAACTTTATAAATTCCATAATTTTTTATTTTTTTTTCCATAATTTAAAAACCATGTTTTTTTTCATAATTTTTCAGAGCTAGATTGTTCATTTGAGAATGGTTTCTCATTTAAAAAGTTTAGTCATTGATTTTTTTGGGGTTAAATATGTAATTTTTCCTTTATATTCTTAATTTTATATTTTTTCGTTGAATAGTTTATTTATGATAAGTTATTCAATATTATTAATTCTAATTAAATTCGATCATTTATTTCTTTGAGCATTATTTTGTTAGTTACAATTTATATTATTTATAAATTTCCAACTCAAATTTTACTCACTTTCCAATATTTTAATAATTCATTATTTAGTTCATTATTCATTGCATATTGATGATTTTTTTATGGTTGTGAGGTACTTATGCTTTGGGATGGAGATTTGGTTTAGTATAGGTTGACATAATATGGCTATGAGGTATTTATGCTTTGGGATGGATATTTGGATTAGTATATATTGGCACAAGGTACATTTGTAGAACTTTGAAAAAGTGGTGGTGAATATCTCATATAGGAGCGAGTAGGGGAAATTTGAGTGCATGCCTTGACCATGTCATGCCAAAGGGACTCGCACTCCTTTTATACGAGGGAGGTTATATGAGTTTGGGTAAGTGTGTAACACATTTTCATAAGATGTGGGTGAGTGGACTTGGGTTAAGATAGTTGGACAAATTGTTTTGTTTAGGTAAGGTAGTGATCCATAGATTAGTTCAACCCATTAGCAAGTTGCAATTATGGATTAACTCAATCTATTAACAAGTTGAAACTATGAAATTGCATGCCAACTTGACAAGTATGTTAAGAGATGCAATTATATGATGAAGATAATGGTTGTTTATATATATGGTATGATTGGACAAGCTAGAGAACAACAATTCAGATCGGAACGGGTAAGTCAATAGTGGGGCTATGGTTTATTTTTAGGTTTGGACGTTGTAAGTATCTTGAAACAAAATGGATGAGATAGTTCATGTGGCCCAGCAGCAGTCGTGCAAACATAATATTTTGGGTGAGTTAGTGAGAAAAATTTTATGGGACAATTTCATATAAGATTTGACTCTCTTATAACCATTGTAACACTTGTTATATTGATAGGAGTGTATAATTTGGAATAGGATTTTGAGAATTGTAATTTAATTATCACTAAAGTGGATGATATGGATTTAACCTCCACAAAATATTCTTGAATATTCTTAGTAGTAGTCATAAATTAAATGTTGAGATTTATCTCAAAAGTAGTTATGCTCTTTCTTTCTTTTTAACTAAATTTATTAATTAAAACAAATTCAGATGAACATTGGTTATGTTTTTGTAGGCATATGATATTAGTAACTCACCATGTTCACCCATGGTATTATAATAAAGTCTATTTACAAGAATATCCATAATAAAGTGGGAGTGAATCTCCATGATTAAAAATATTATTACATGTCAATGTGAATGTATCATAAAATAACGATTTTAATACTTATTAATATATACTAACCATTTAATTTATTTAAATACCCTAATATTATATTCATTTAATTAAATACCCTAATATTATATGCATAAATGATTAGATGTTAAGCATTTATATTTCATTAAATACAACGTATTATTCCATTTGTTATGTATAACATTGTTCATATGTTGAATGTTGTATGCTTGTTATGACTTAAACATATCAACCAATTTATGCTTGTTATATAAACTATAAAATTGGTTAAGTGTTGGACTCTTGGATGATGAAGTTAATTGGGTGAGCATCGTACATGTGGAAAATAGTTGAATGCATAATCTGGAAAGAGTATGAGTTGGTTTGGTCTAGCTATTGAGGCCAAATATTAAGGTGCCACACAACAATGGGGTGATGAAAAATTCCATTCCGGGTGTGACACTTAGGTCCTTATAGTGATATTAGAGTGCAACTTTTACACATAATTGGTTTCATGTTTGTGCTAAGATCTCATCATCATGACTTGGGAATAAGTATATGATTTGAAGGGCATATTGACATGGGTGAAACAATAGTGTTGTCATTCCTCATGCAAGAGGCACGTTAGTTCAATTAGGATGAATTTTTGGAATGAACTAGGTAGAACAAAGTGAGCTGGAATGACTTTATTGTAACAATCACTAATTAACATAGAATTTTTGAGAAATATGAGTAAAGACAAATTACCTGTAGCGATAATATTCCTTACTTGTAATTTCAGAGTTGAATGCTATTTGAATCCAACTACTCACAACAATGTTTTGGAGACGACTCTCCACCCAACCGTAGGCTCAGTTGCACATAATGTTTCTACAAATGGCCACCCCCAAGCTCTCAATCAACATACTACTGTTAGGGAATCCTTTGTCTCACAATACTTTTCTCCCAAGAGAATGGATGAAGGAATGGTGTCTCTCATCTTCCTCATCGTCCATTGAATAGATCAAACAATGGAAAGGGTCTGCCTGCACACATTCCATGTGTCAACATGTAACTTTTATCTCTTTATTTTAAGTTTTACTTAATTTCATATTTCTCTTAATTTAAGTCTTTCTTATTTTATTCCTTTTTACTTTTTGATAAATTTACTTATTTTTACTCTTTTTACAGCGCTCTTAATTTAATTCTTTCTTATTTTATTTTACGTTTGGTTAACTTTACTTATTTTTTACTATTTTTATAGTTTAATTATATATATATTTATTTAGAACCTCAGTATTATTATTTATTATTTTATTTTATTTATTATTATTATTATATTTTCTTCATTATTTACTATTTATTTACCATTATTTTTTCTCTTTATTGTTTATTCATTGATTATATTATTTATTAGTTTTATTTTTATTATTATTAGGGGACATTACACACTCCCCCTCTTTAAGGAACTTCATCTCCAAGCTAACTTGAATCATTTAACATTTTATTTTTTTAGTTATTTATTACTTCATTTTTTCCCTACACCTTTTCTTGAACTAGTATAACCAATAGACATCGAAAGTTTCCACAACACTCGGGAAATACCAAGGAATATTTTTTCTTTTTTCCACTTTCGCAAGCAGGCATAAGCCTCATTACTCTGTATCATAGCCCAAGGCTAGCCCCAAGGCTCACACCCGACTAAGACCTCATCCTCCCCAAGGCAGGCATCTGGTCCCAATACTCAATGACTCTGGGCATCTCTCAAGGCTGGCCCATTCCCTCCACACTCACTAAGGTGCACAGCCCCAGACATCAAAGTCCTTATACCCTGACTAGACTTTGACATCCCGATCCAATGGCAAGCACTTAGCCTCCTCAAGATGGTCCCATAGCCCCTCAAGAGCTATCCATCAAGAGTTATACAAGACAAAGGAACCACTAGTATATGTAGTGTTGATTGAGTATGTCCCCATTCCGTATGGTGTTACATATTCTCCCTTGCAGCTATGGGATCCCACGAGATCATCAAATAAATCATCCCCCTTAGCCCATTTGTGGATTTCCTGTCAATTGCCACATCTCAATACACATACAATGCATTATTTATAATCATAGTATCATAGAAAATAATCCACATGCCAACCCTTGCATGTCATCATGATAACATAACATCCTTGTTAATCACCACATTCTGAATAGTAAAAAAAATTGCATACCCATGCATGTCATAAATTTTTCATGCAATTACGACATGCTTTACCTTATGAAATACCATCATAAGTTATAACATGAACATATATATATATCAAAGATATATCATGACATCACATAATAAATGAACCACATGTCAATATACATTATATTGTAATATCATAATCCCTATTCATATCATATCCATTGTGAACATACAACATCATTACCATATCAAACTAAATGAATAATAACCACATGTGCATCATTATCCTCATACCATCATATCATG
The DNA here is from genome assembly GCA_000404065.3 of Pinus taeda. Lineage (NCBI taxonomy): Eukaryota > Viridiplantae > Streptophyta > Pinopsida > Pinales > Pinaceae > Pinus > Pinus taeda. The sequence continues at coordinate 7,050 of APFE030650651.1, read as the reverse complement.
AAACATCATCAATATGAGAATCATCTCAATACTTATCAAATATAGAATAATACATTATAAACATTCTTATCATGATTCATCAGAAAAATCAATTTCATTTATTTGTATAAACATTGAATACAAAATATGAACTAAGATTATTTAACATCCATATAGGATCTACGTTATCTTATCAGTGCTATTAGTGCCATGTTTTCATCAAGATACCAATTACTTTTCAATAATTATTTCTTGTTCTTTCTATTAGGAAGTTGACCATTTACACCGTAGGTATACTCATCTAAGTACATCGTTAAATTTCAAATGAGCCTCATCATCTTGAGCCTTAATCTCTCGTCAGATATTCTTCTTTCCCCAAGGAAATTTTAGTGAAATTCATTGTTAAGATATTACCATTTGTACAATCATTTAAATCATCAATATCAAGTTAAACTTCAATGAACACTATACATATTTTTCTTATCGAAATGGCACACATACAAAAGGTCATCCTTATTTAAGTCTTACATTATTCTTAATCCACTTGCATGAGGTCTTGTTGTCCCCTGGTGATTTATCCACCACTTGCATAATTGTCATTGTTTATTTTAAAAATATTTGCTTATCCGATCAAGATCCCACTTGATCTCTTTTATCATAGATTTACCCATCTTCAAGTTGGACTAAGGATTCTTCCATCTTAATTTCCACTCATTAAATCTTTAGTTTCTAATTTGAAATGCTTTGAATCACTACCACCATTATCATCCACCATAAGTTTTATACTTCTTTCAACGCTTATGGCACAAACTTAGTAATTATTTTATATGAAATGTCAGAATATCATCAATTTAGTCATAAAACAATGAGTGCAATTTAGTCACATAAACCTTCTATTAGTGATTCTTACTTCCTTTATAATTCTTCTTAAAGTATCATTAAATAATTTCCAACAACATTCATTCTTATACTTCAATTGTTGTTTTTGACCACTTAAACCTTTGAATATTTTCTCAATTTATCACTTGTCATTCTTAACAAATTATGAGCATCCATAACTTCTAATATTGACACTTTTAAATTATATATGTCATCAATATGTTTCTTACCAATCATGTTATAACAATCTACTCATCAATATCCTTAAGAAAACTTGATACTTGAGGGAGAGATACCCCTTAGCCTTATCCCATGATTTTTTCTGAAACATATTACCTTTTCATAGTTGAACTCATCACAATTTAATGTCATACACCTAAAAGGATTCGTATGAGCTTTTATTAACTAATTAAATCTTAAAATTTCATATTGCTCTTACTCACGTTGGCAGTCTGCTCAACTATCACTTACCTTGGACTTACTATGAAAATACTACCTTAATTCTAAGACATTTTCCTTTTTTTTAGCTCTTGAAATATCCTTGATTTCTATTTTTATCTTCTTCATTCTCACCATACATGCATTCATGGTTTCATTATTTCTATAATTTAATGTCGCCAATGATCTTTATCATTATACACTCAATTACTTTCAATGGATGATTGATAATATTTCTTTTTTCATGGGCATCCTCTTTATGATTTTCCTTATCATGTTCTTTTGTGGAAACACTACGATGACCCCACATACATTTTCCCCAAACTTATTCATTTACAAGATACATCAAGATTGTTAAGTTACTTAATTATGATTAACTATGATTATTCCCTAATATAAAACCTTTCGAGATATGTTATTGTTGCTTGTTAAAAAAAAATTCTTACATTCACTTGTGAAACTTTCATTAATTCATTTTAAGTATTTATTAATACTCCTTTATGTTAATCTCATCATCAAATTTCAAAAATTAATTATTTATATAAAATTAACATAATTCTATATATATAAAAACAGTCCCAAATATTAATTACAATTTATTATATCAATAATTAGTAATAATCAACACACAACTATATAAACCTTAATAAATTAATAATCAAAGCGCAACCATATAAACCTTAATAAATTAATTAGTCTAAATTTTAACATAAAATACCAAAATATTAATACACTTATCACTAATAATAATATTATTTAACTTAATTATTTCCAAGGATTTCGTTTAATTTTTTTCATAAACTTCCTAGAATCTTCCAAACCCAATATGGTCGGATGGGAAATAAAGCATGGATATGAAGGCAAGTATTTTTTTTAAAATATGAATGGTTTCTGCATGCAATGCTATTTATAATGGACAAACTTGGAGCACATACACTCCACCACTTACTCACTCGTTGATTTAGTATTTATTTATATTTAAACTGGATTAATTTTAAGAAATTGGTATGCTAAATTATTCTGTAGAAGGTAAAAAATTGCATCTTCTTGACCAGATTACAAGTTCAGTACATCATAAACCTATTTTCATTAATAATTAGTGCATGCATAAGGTATATGGAGTGCATGCATATGGTGTATGGATTTATGATAGGTGCATGTATTTTAAATCCATTTTAACAAGATCACTAAACAATAAACACGGAAAAGATAATCACATTTAAATTGATTAATTTTTTTTAAAGTAATTTTTTTTGTTATGTAATTTTAGAATTTATTAAATGAAGCAGAGTGTTTGTTATATTATTATTATAATGGAACAAAATAGATAATTAATGTAATTTTATCTATATTTAATAGATATGTATAAGGATTTATAGCTCTCAAGTGTTATAACCGAGCTCTAAAACTATATGTAACAATCCCTAATTAGCATAGACAACTTATCTATAGTGATGATATTCCTTACTTGTAATTTTGGAGTTGAACATTATTTGAATTATACTAATCGTAACAAAGTTTTGGAGATGGTTCTCCACCCAACCATAGGCGCAATTGCATGTAATGCTTCTACAGTTGGCCACCCCCGAGCCCTAAATCAACATACTACTGCCAGGGAATCCTTTGTCTCAAAATACTTTTCTCCCAAGAGAATGGATAAAGGAATGATGTCTCTCATCTTTCTCATCCTCCATTAATTTTTATTTAATTTAATATTTCTTTTAATTTAACTCTTTCTTATTTTTATTTTATTTTTGTTAACTTTACTTATCTTTTACTCTATTATAATATATATATAACTAAATATATATAATATAATATTTTCTTGAATTTCATATAATTTACTATCTTGATTTATTTATTATTATTATATTCTCTTCCATTATTTATTATATCTATCATTATAGTTTTTTATTATTAATATCATTTATTATATTATTTTATTTATTATTATTATTAAGAGACATTACATTTATGCCAGCATAAACATGTGCAAAGATAGTCAAAATGACGTCGACCAAACACTTATTGTAGAATTGAGGCTTCTATGATCCATCATATTTATAAGAAGATTTTGGCGTAAATCACATAAGGTAAGACATTTGCCGACGCGTTTCAAACCAACCAGTGTGGTTCATCGTCAGGACAAGTTGAAGAAACAGATCCAACTTAACAAGTTAAATAGACTAGAGATTCCAACAGCTAATTTAACGGCTAATTTTGACTAAATGACCCAGGTCAAAATTAATTAAATATAAT
>APFE030650649.1:0-19188 GCA_000404065.3 Pinus taeda | reverse complement strand
TGGGCTCACTTTCAGAGGAACTATGTTCTTGAACATATAAACCTTTCTTCTTAGACTTATTTCTGTCCTTTTGAACCTTCTTGAATTTTTCTTTAGGATCATACTCTTTCTTCTTCTTTTCAGGACACTTTAATGCATAATGACAAAATTTTCCATAGTAAAAACATTTGAATGGTAACTTACCTTTATACTTGCATGATCTTTGCTTGAGCTTCCTCACAAATTTGGCTTTTTCTTCATCTGATTCATAGCATGAGTCATTATGATAATCCTTGCACTTCTTCTCTGCTTTTAAGGTTGATTCTTTGGCTACAAATTGTCCTTTAGAAAACCTCATCTCATAAGCAGTGATTAGTCCAAGGATTTGATTTAAAGTGAGAGAGCCTATATTGACCATTTATTCAATGGATAACACTTTCGGATTAAACCTCTCAGGAAGAGATCTCAACACTTTTTGAGCTACTTTGAATGTCCCAAGAACAATAAGGGATTGAAATTTCAGGGAGAAGATGTTTTCCTTTCAGGAACATGAAAATTTCGATGTAAGTTGATTGAATGATTGGTTTGATTTAAAAGGTAAATTGAAATGAAAGGTTTAGAAGTTAAAGCTAAATAGAAGAGGGGTTTGCTATGGCATGGAAGTCATTTAAATGATTTGAAGAATCTCATGAAAACTGAGAATGATTGAGGATTGTTTAAAGTATTGTTGAAGGCAATGAAATTAATGATTGAAAGAACAAAGATTGGGTTTAATAGGACTGAAAGAAGAACCACTGAATCTTGGAATTTGTAGAAGCAAGACAAGATTTGCTTACAAACATGTTATCAGAAGGAATTGATAGTGTCTTTCATGCATTGGTAAATATAATTGAAATTCAGATCTAATCTTAATTGATCTTGAAAGCTGAAGAGTCCATTACGAAAAGTAAAATGGAAAATAGTTGTTGGCTCTATGGAGTCTTTTGAATGGAAAGTCTAAATGAAGAGTGAACAAATGAATCATTTGGCAAAGATTTAACTGATGGAATGGGAATTAGTTTTAAGACATCTTTGAAGGAAAAGTTGCAGGTTTAAAAGGTTACTTTGATGTATATTTAGATAATATTGTGCAGGTCAGTGGAATTGCTGAAAGGTAGAATGAATTGTACCAGCATCATAACATATGAGATATGTTGAAGAAGATAGAGCAAGAAGAACTCTCAGATGAGTAAAGGTGACAGTACTAAATAGTAAATGAAATTACTGAATGAAGAAGGAAGTGAGCAATTGAAGATTGAGAGCCTAAAGCAAGGAGTGTTCGAGAGAAGATGAGCACAACTTCCAACTGTGGTTGGTAGAAGTTGTTGAGGCATCTCCACAATTGTGATTGTGGATAGGAGATAACAATTCCAGCAAGAGCAGTGCTGGGTAGAATTGTTAATCAGTGAAAGGTTCGAGGAAAGAACCAATAGGTGCCAAAAGGCTGAACTTAGGAAAGTTTGGTGAGGCATGAAGGAGACTTGTTACATGTGAAATGAAAAAGGCTAGTTGCAGCTCACTAGTGAACAAGGAAAGTTCACCAGAAGAAGAAATGGAACTGACTATTGTTAGTTATGGCAGGGGTACAGAGGAAAGTTAGAAGCAAAGGAAAAAGAGTGCTGAAGCAGTTGGGCTCAAAGGAATGAGTAAACAAGAAAGGAACATAGAGTTGGTTGAGATGAAGGAAGAACTCAGTCGCTTGAAGAAGCTGGCATTTAAAGGAATTAGAGAAAAATGGAAACAAGGATTTTATGTGGGAAAAAGAGTTAAATGGCCTGTCAGAGAATTGTTTGTTGAGAAATTGATACTCCAAATAGTTGAGGAGGAAGGAGTAGAATATATCTATGAACCTGTTGTGGCCACAACTATCACCCCACTTAAACATGCTCTGATAGAAAATTTTAAATGGGTCCCCTTGAAGCTAGATTTCTCACTTCCCTGAATGGTTTTCTTTCATCTCAGAAACTCTAACTCTATGCCGGGTTAACCATTTAATTCTTAATGGTCAAGACCTCCCCTTGAAAATATCTCTGCAACATGATTTATTTATAACCTGCACTCTCGTTCCCTCATCAGACCTTTCTCATCCTCATAAGTGTCTATGGAAAAATAGGCCCGCATATATAATTTCCCCTACCCTTCTTATGGTTGTTCGTGCACTTAACGCACAAAAAACCTCTAACGCACCTCATTTTCCCTCATAACTCTTTATGGACAAAGTGCTTCGCAAAGCATACATGAATCATCCCTTTTCACTCATCGCACTTTGCCTTGATCAAGGGGCGAAGGCTGGTTTATCATGAATGAATAAGAGCGATGTGAGTAAGTCCTTCACCGCATCACAAATCGCTAAACGACCAAGCCCCAAAGCTATATATAAAGGGTACATAAATATTCTAGACCCGATGGCCATATTACAGAGATATATTATGTTTCGGGCCCGGGACCCATCGCTCATCGCTATCGGCGGGGTCCAGAATCCATGTATATGGTGCACCATGACCACCCGGACCCATCGATGATTATAAAACTGGGCGCATTAATTTTCAAGTCTGGCCTTATGGCCAGATACAAGGGTTTTTCGCTTATATCCTTATGTTTTCCGAAAATGTTGAGGTCCAGGTTTCCAAAGGAAACGGTAACATTGCAGACCCAAAGGGATTTAAGAACCTTAACATAATGTGTTTCGGGTTTGCAGCCCCATCGCATATCACATATTGGGGGGATCTAGGGTCTTACACACATATGCATCATGATTTGCCAGACTTGATGGTATTATCAATTATATTTCATATGTGTTTCGGATTTGGGGTTGTATCGCGCATCGCTATCGGCCTTGTCCCAAAGCTTATATATATAGCACTCCTCTGTCTCCCGAACCCACTGACAATTGTGAATCTGGGCATATAATATTTTAAGTCGTCCTAACGGCTGGACTTGAGTTTTCCTGTGTATTTCTTTATTTTTGAAAGATATTGAGGGCTAAGATTTTCCAAAGGAAATCCGACAGGGGTGATGTTGCGTGTAATGTGCCATTGGGATGAGCCATTGCGACTCGTTTGTGGCATGATTTTTGGCTAAATGAAGGGCCATTTTCTTTCACGATAGCTCCTTTTGATTTCGCAGTGCCTTATCATTTTTGAAGTTTTGATGATGGCAAGAGTTGTTCTTGAGCATTTCTATCATATTTTATAATCACAGCTAATACAAATTATCTCTATAAGCGAGTTTGAGTGGATCCGGCTACAAATGAAGGCGTTGTATGTCAGGATGACACCTCTGCACCACCAGTGTCGGTATTGCAAAACACGCTCTACTAAAGGGGAGACAGACCGCCATAGTGCATAATGAAGGCACTCCTACAACTCATTGAAAGCGTTCAGGACAACGCTAATCTACCAAGATGTCATCATAACAAGATACATTACGAAGCATGCCAGATGTAGGGATAATGGGAGAATCTTCAGTTTCTTTCAAAGAAAAGACAGGGAATGATAGCCACTCCTCACAGGTGCTATGAAATGATACACAATCCTCCCTTATTCCAAGGAGACCCATGCATTGCCCCAAGAAGGAGAATGCTCCACCAAGGGTGACCTCAGCTTATTGGCAGTTTCACCAACCTTTCACATCTATACATACTGATCTGTGTAACGAAAAGAGGGAACTAAAAGGTCATGGAAGTTTGAGGGTCATTCACAGTCGCATAAGTATTACCTCCGAAGAAAGGAGCGGAGCTTTTTTGTCTTGTAGAAAATAGTTTTGATTTATTGTGAATAAAGGGGACTGTTTGGTTCAAGGGGAGGCCATAGTTTCAGACTTGTTGTATTGTTTTGGATCAGAGTGTTATTACTGGCATGAATGTAAATGTGATTTGTATTTATGCATATTGATGACTTACAGTTCACTATTAGTCTTGATAAATTGAATGTGATTCAGTTTCATGGTTAACTTGTGAATGGCCTCTAATTTGAAACTAAGTTAAACATCAGTTGCAAGTTTTCATTCCATAGAAGAATGTGGATTCCTATATGAGTGATTGGATTTCAATTTAGATTTAATATAGCCTTGTCCAGCTATGAATTCAGTGATTGATTCCTTTGGACTTGAATCTATACATGATGTTTAATCTTCTTTATCACGCTCCTGCCGAACATATATATGATGTTTAAACCTCTGTATTATGCTTCTGTAGGATAGACTACGATAGCTAAGACTACATTAGAGTAGTTAGAAGTAGTATAGATAGGATTTAACACATAGAGGTTAGTTGTTTTATTTTGTTGATTTAATTGAATTCTTCCTCCCGAAAGCAATCTTTCAACATGTTCAAACAGTTTATGGGGTCCCTTAAAACCCGTCGGAGCTAGCCATTCCAAATGAAAGCAGGTCTAATTGGGGCTTGCGATTGCATTAGTTCCCCTTGTTGGCATGGCGCACATTAGCCATGTCAACAAATTGGTGCTAGAAGGAGGGCCTGAACCACCATCCCCAGCTTTTTCAAGGTTTCATCTATAAGTGCCATGCATGGATTCCAAAGGATTAATGTATGGATCATAAAGGTTGGAGAGATCCTGCCACATATTTGAAAGGGCCTCATTTTGAAGAAACAAAGACCCCTCTAAGTCCTATTTCGGGGTCACCCAAGGAAGAGAGACTATGGAAGTGTCCTGTCACTAAGGAAAAACCAGTTAGAACACTTACTCGGGCTTACACTCGTTCCCTCTCTCAGCTTCCCATGTTTCACTGTTTACCTCCGACAACTAAGAGAAAGCCAAAGATATTTACCCTGAGCGAAGATACATCTACAACCACTTCTCTTGAAGATATTGTGCTAGAATCCTTGCAAAGTATCGACACCCCAACGTTCCCCCTCTAGGTGGGAATCAGCCTCCACCTCCTCTGGGAGTACTCCCTCCCTGGCTTGCACAGGATGCTGTAGTGGTACTTGGGCAACAACATCCCTTACCCAAAAATGTAGAAAGAGTGTTACCTAATTTCGACCCTGAGTGGGGAGATACTGCTGATAACCATATTCGCTCTTTCTTCCTAGCCTTGCACAGGTTGGGGGTCGCTGATGAATATGTGGTGTGCCACCTATTCTCTTTTACGTTGACTGGTGCAACCTCCACATGGTATTTCAACTTGAGAATAGGGTCAATCACCTCTTGGGATGCTTTTCAGCAAGCCTTTTTAGACAAGTTTGGTGATGAAAAAACCCCTGCGGACTTAGTTTTAGAATTATCCTGTCTGAAAATGGAAACCAAAGAGAAGGTTAAGGATTTTAACATCCCATTCAACACCTTGTTCAACAGAATCCCAGCCACTACTAGACCTACTAAGGAAGTGCTCATGGAGTTCTATGTCTTTGCTCTCCCTGTCCCTACATCGATGTGGGTTAAAAGGAGTAATGTGCAAACCTTACAAGGTACTATCAATGAAGCAGTAAAGGTTGAGAATGAAATGCTCAGTCTTACAACATGACACCCTAAAACTGGAGAAAAGAAAGCCTCTCAGACATCCAAGAAGAATAATGGAAATGATAACAAAGGGGCTGAAACTAAAGAAAAGGACACCACAGATGTGGAAGGATTGCATCGAATCATTAAGAAACTAACAAACACAGTCATTGATATGAAAAGGAATCATGGAGAGAGTACTAGTGGTAATGGAGGAGACTATAACAACAGAAAGCCCTTCAAGCCTTTCTATCGTAAGAAAATAGAAGGTGGTCATGGCCAACTTGCATTGCCTGCTCCACCTAATGAAGGGACTTTAAACATAGAAGATTTGGCTCTTATTGGATCGCTCCTTAACAAAGAAGAACCTATACTGGAGCTCGAACCAGAACAAGGAGACAAGGAGGAAAACCAAGTAGAAGAACCCTCAGATGAGGAAACCCATATTAATGTGTTGTGGGATTTCCATAGTGATGAGAATGATGACGAAGGAGATAACATTGCAGAAATCAATGTTAATGAAATCCACACGTGAAGTAAAGGGCCGCTCCGAGATGCGACAAAGCCCTTAGACTGAACAAATCAAGATGTTTGCCTTGAGAAAGCATCTGCTCCCAGAGTTCCTATCGAGAATAGTAGACCTGGCGGTTAATCCAAGAATGCCCTTGTTGCAAGTCACCCAGAGAAAGAAAATACATCTCCCAATGCAACAAAGGCTACTCAAGACAGTAAACCCCCATCTAAGAATGGCAAAACATGTATGTTTACTCTACCATATCCTGTTTATAACATTGATTACAATACTGTGGATGATCTCAAGAAGTCTAGGGCTAATATCACATATTTTGACTTGTTAAAATTAATGCAGCAAAGGCATTTTCTACTGAAAGCTATGAATGAGCGGATCTGCAAAACCCCCACCACCTCAAGCACCCAAACCAAGAAGCCAATGTCCAAACCTGTTAGTACGACTAGCATAGCCCAAATACCATAAGCTATGGAAGCCACGTTATCTAAATTGAATCGAAAGCCCCAAGATGTCAGTGCAGCCATGATAGGGAGGAAATCAAAATCTATGACTCCACCCTTCCTTATCACATTCGAAATCCTCAACATGAATATGCATAACTGCTTGGTAGACTTTGGTGCCTCATCCACTGTTATGCCTTATGCTGTTGCTCAGAGACTTCAGGCAATACCCGATAAAACTGAAACTCGAATTATGGAGTTGGACAAAACGAATGTGAGAGTTATTGGGGAGCTGAAAGAGGTGTCAATTCGGATGGCTGCCAAGTCTTAATACACTCAGGTCATTGATATAGTGGTAATGGATATACCTGAGGCTTATGGAATGCTCTTAGTAGGGACTAGTCATCAAATCTAATTGGATATTTCTCAGTTGATTAGTCCCATCTTTTGTTGCCTCAGAGGGGAAAATGTGATATTTTGAGAGTGGATCAAGAGAGATACATGAAGTATGTGGTAACGGAACCAAACAAACCCAATAAACCTATAACGTTCTCTAACTCTATCCTTGGGAATTACAGTTCCGATGTTTATGCCATGGAAACCTATTTTAGAGAGTGCCATGCAGAAACAGTCAAGGAGGATTTGATAAACACACAGTTGGAAGAAAGAGTGAAACACCCCCATAATCCAACTGATGAATTACCTTATATTATAGTAGATGATAGGACTAATTTCATAGGAAGTAGTTCTTGTAGCGTAACATTGGAGTTTATTTTTGGGACATTCCACTTTGGTGACTCTAACTGTCTTGAAAGTGTAGGCTCTGGGAGCATTTTCATTGACTCACTAGGGAACCAACGTTTGATGGCTAGCCAATTGGAATGCACACGTGCCAGTAACATAGCATAACATGAAGGCCTATTGAAAGGCCTGAGAAGAGCCATTGAAAGGAATGTAAAAAATCTTAGAGTTTTTGATGGCCCACAAATACTGGTGAACCAGGTAAAGAAAAAGATACACTCTAGTCTGCCACACTTGGTGAGGTACCAACATGAGGTACAGAGTTTAATTAAAAATTTCGATTGTTTCAATGTCACAGACATACCTCGAAAATATAACCACGATGCCGATCTGATGGTTGCTATGGCTGCGAAACTTTCACCTAATCTTAAATTAAACAAGAATAAATTTTATGTTGAATTGATTTTCGGATCATCCGTAACTGATAACATCTCAAATTGGCAAGTGTTCGAAGGTGATAATCAAATCCTTGAGTTCTTGCATTGCGAAAGAACACTTAGAAATGTAGCCATTAACAAAAGGGAGCATGACAAACTTATAAACAGAAGTTAAGATGAGGTGATATCTTTCATTGAGAAATTTATTTACTTTTCATCTCTCATGAGTGAGCCAACAGGTAAGCACACAAAATTACAACACTCATGGTTGAGCCCATTCCATGTTGTGGAAAAAATTGGTCATGGAATTTATAGATTGAAAACCTTACAGGGAGAAATTGAAAAACTCCCTGTTAATGGCCAACATCTCAAGAGATACTTCCAGTAGCCACCACATGGTGGTTACCTCCTGAGTAGGTTAGAGTTCATTTCATTTTGTTGTTAGTGTAGTTGTATTCCTGTCCTTTCTTTTTGTTTTCTGCCAAGTCTATTTTCCTACTGTTTTGAATTACATTCCTTTTAGCCAGCTGATTGTAGTCCTCTAGTCTCATACTACCTTTCAGATTTTCCCTCATTCACTACTCTCGGACTTTCCCTTCCTCATTAACTTGTTGATGATTCTGCTATGCCTGAATCCATCATTTCCTCACAAATCAAACAAACTTTCTATCATCCCATAATCACTTGAGAATCAGTAGTGGAATGCAAACCGAAACCCCTCATTGGCATATGTTGGGAACTCTGTGAGATCTGTTGATAACTTGGATATCTAGAGCATGTAGGAGCATCTTTATAAAACAAAATGTGTAACTACAGTTGGATTGGCATGGAGGAACGTTGCATTTTGAATAAATCCCACTCATACCTAGCCTATACTTGCTTGTAAGGTTTACAGTCATTCTCCATTGGTCCCATCCACCACACTAAATGGTCCAATACCTATTACTCACAAGTAAACCTCCTTTCATGGGCTAAGCTCAGTGTCTCAGTTCCTGTTGCAAATCTAATTGTGCTCTAGTCCTTGTGCATGAAATTGGAAGGACTTATCTAAAAATAAATTAAATGTCAAGTCCTTGTGCCAATCCGGAAGGACTGGTTGTTTGGGAAGCCGGTTAGAGTAAAGACTGTTGCTAGGCTCAGAGTACCAGTTGACATAGCAAGCCCAAACTTACTTAAGTGGTTTAAAAATATGGCATGATCCATGACTGTGCCCCATTCAATCAATGGAAACATAGCACTGAAAATTATCATATAAAGTGCAAGATAAACATGTCTACATTAGGCTTGATGAGTAATAAAGAGCTGAGGTACACACCTAAGAAGGTATTGATAGACCAGTGACGGCCCCAAAGGGATTTTTGAAAGTGGGAAACATGTAAAGGAAGGTCAATAAACCCCATAATATTTCCATTGGAGAATGCCTGTCAAAACCCTATCAGTAAATAGAATCTATTTGTCTTTATCCCATTTGAAGCAAGTAATGTTGAAGTGGAACCCATGCTTGTTCATTTGTACGAATTGCATTTCAATTTTATCTTAACACCATGATGTTTTATTGTTCAAAGGTTTATTTGGAAACAACGACAACTGGTTCACCCAGCGGTTCGCCATTTGTTGTGGCCACAACTATCACCCCATTAAAACATGCTTTGATAGCAAATTTTAAATGGGTCCCCTTGAAGCTGGATTTCTTACTTCCCTATCGCACCTCATTTGCCTTCATACCTCTTTATGGCCAAAGTGCTTCACAAAGCATACATGAATCATCCCTTTTCGCTCATCGCACTTCGCCTTGACCAAGGGGTGAAGGCTGGTTTATCATGAATGAATACAAGTGATGCGAGTAAGTCCTCCACCACATCACAAATTGCTAAACAGCCAAGCCCCAAAGCTATATATCAAGGGCGCATAAATATTCTGGACCCGACGGCCATATTACAGAGATATATTATGTTTCGATCCCTGGACCCATCATTCATCGCTATCGGCGGGGTCATGAATCCATGTATCTGGTGCACCATGACCACCCAAACCCACCGATGATTATAAAATTGGGCATATTAATTTTCAAGTCGAGCCTTATGGCTAGATACACGGGTTTTTCACTTATATCTTTATGTTTGCCGAAAACGTTGAAGTCGGGGTCTTCCAAAGAAAAGGGTAACATTGTGGACGCGAAGGGATTTATGAACCTTAACATATATGTGTTTCGGGTCCACAGCCCCATCGCATATTGCATATCGGTGGGAGCCCGGGTCTTATGCAGATATGCATCGCGATCTGCTGGACCTGACAGTATTATCAATTATATTTCATATGTGTTTCAGATCCATGGATGTATTGCGCATCGCTATTAGCCTTGTCCCAAAGCTTATGTATAGTGCACCTTTGTCTCCTAGACTCGCTGACAATTGTGAATCTGGGCATATTATATTTCAAGGTCGGCCGTTAGTTTTCCAGTGTATTTCTTTTTTTCGAAAGATATTGAGGGTGGGGCTTTTTCAAAGGAAATCCAATGGGGGTGATGTTGTGTGTAATGTGCCATCGGGATGTGCCATTGCGACTCGTTCGCAACACGATTTTTGGCTAAACCAAGGGCCATTTTCTTTCACGATAACTCCTTTTGATGTCGCAGCGCCTTATCATTTTTGAAGTTTTGATGATGGCGAGAGCTATTCTTAAGTGTTTCTATCATATTTTATAATCACAACTAATACAAATTATCTCTGTAGGTGAGTTTGAGTGGATCCGACCACAAATGAAGGTGCTGTATGTCAGGATGACACCTCTGTGCCACCGGTGTTGGTATTGCAAAACACACTCTGCTAAATGGGAGATGGACCACCATAGTGCATAATGAAGGCGCTCCTGCAGTTCAGTGGAAGTGTTCAGGACAATGCTAATCCACCAAGATGTCATCATCACAAGATACATTACGAAGCATGCCAGATGTAGGGATGATGGGAGAATCTTCAGTTTCTTTCAAACAAAAGGCAGGGAATGATAGCCACTCCTCACAGGTGCTAAGAAATGATACACAATCCTTCCTTGTTCCAAGGAGATACATCCATTGCCCCAAGAAGGAGAAAACTCCACCAAGGATGACCTTAGCTTGTCGGTAGTTTCACCAACCTTTCTCATCTGTACATATTGATCTGTGTAACGACAAGAGGGAACTGAAAGGTCATGGAAGGGCAAGGGTCATTCACGGTCGCATAAGTATTACCTCCAAATAAATGAGAGGGACTTTTTTAGCTTGGAGAAAACAATTTTGATTTATTGTGAATAAAGGGGATTATTTGGTTCAAGGAGGGGCCATAGTTTCAAACTCATTGTATTGTTTTGGATTAGAGTGTTATTACTCGCATGAATGTAAATGTGATTTGTATTTATGCATATTGATGACTTACAAGTCACTATTAATCTTGATAAATTGAATGTGATTCAGTTTCATGGTTAACTTGTGAATGGTCTATGATTTGAAACTAAGTTAAACATCAGTTGCAAGTTTTAATTCCATAGAAGAATGTGGATTCCTATATGAGTGATTGGATTGCAATTTAGCTTTAATACAATCTTGTCCAGCTGTGAATTCAGTGATTGATTCATTTGGACTTGAATCTATACATGATGTTTAATCTTCTTTATCACGCTCCTTCTGAACATATATATGATGTTTAAACCTCTGTATTCTGCTTCTGCAAGATAGACTAGGATAGCTAAGACTAGATTAGAGTAGTTAGAAATAGTATAGATAGGATTTAACACATAGAGGTTAGCTATTTTATTTTGTTGATTTAATTGAAGTCTTCCTCCCAGAAGCAATCTTTTGACATGTTCAAATAGTTCATGGGATCCCTTAAAACCCATCGGAGCTAGCCATTTCAAACAAAAGCAGGTATAATTGGGGCTTGCAATCAGGTTAGTTCCCCTCGTTGGCATAGCACACATTAGCCATGTCAACAGAACCAGAGAAAGGATCTCTCCTTGGGGAAGGAGATAGTGATGACAGTGATGAAGAACTGATCTATGCAGATCAGAATGAGAGAAATGTGTTGGTGAAAGAGGCAAAGGCAAGACAAACACAAAAGGAGATGCATAAAGACTTTCAATAATTCAACTGGTGGAAGAAATTAAAAGGTATGACTAAATGGTTGTGTCTTCTCTTAGTGAAAACTTATTGGATCATATTTGAAGGAATTTTAGCATGGATAGAAGACCAATGGGAAATGAAAAAAGGAAAGGAAACAGATGCATTGAAGATTTGTGAAGTGAAGAGAAGGAAAGCTGACATAGAGAACTTAGCTGAAGAAGTTAAGTCAGGAAATCTTTGAAAGATCAAAGTCTTATCAGAGAAGAGGAAGAGACATTGTTGTCTTATTTGGATAAACTGAGTGTTGGAGGAAGTTGTGTAGAACAGAAAGGTATTCTACAAACTTATGATGAAGTTGCCAAGCATAGTCAAGAAGTTGCAGTCCCAGAAGTTTTCTTTGATGAGGAAGAAATCAGAGATGTCGAGGAAGAATTTCTCAATAACTTAGTGAACTATCAGAATAGTTCAGAGAAGCATGAGGAGTTGATCACTGAGGCTTCAAGTGAAGAGCCTTGTATTTTTTAAACTGACATGTTGTGTATGTTTTTAGGTTTGACAGGTGATGAGAAGCAATTGGACAATGTACTTATGCATGTTGATGAAGAAGTGAGATTACTAGAAGAGATGGTTGAAACAAAAAGATATTTTGAGCATGTATTTAATAATCTTGAGAATGATGGTATTGATAGGGAAATTGTCATGATTAAAGAAGTTGAAGATAGGAAAATGAAAGCCTGTGATGATAACCAGAATGAAATATCTTCAGTAGAGAATCAAAATGAAAGTATTATAGAAATTATGAAGGAATATATGATGATGTTGACAGATGCAGAAGTTTAGGAATTCTGTGATTTTAAAGTGTATTATTTTTATTAATTTGTAAACCATGAAGAAGCTTTAGAAAACCAAAATTTTGTTTCTATTGTAGGAGAAGATAAAACAACATCATTTTGTTGCAATGTATAAGTATAGAAGATGCAAGGATACTTCACAATAATATGCTCCAAGAAATCCTAGCTATTGAATTGTTGAATGATAGTCTTGTGTTAGAACAAGGAACATTATATAGTGTAAAGGAAAGTATTGAAATGAAAATTGATGACAATTTCATAGCTTATGCAGAAGGACAGTATAAAGATTTGATGGCATAATTACCTATGGAAAGTAAAAACCATAGTTATTTTGAATTTGACAATTGTGATGGAAATTATTTTTTATATAGGAAGGAGGATTCATATGTAATTGACATGCTTATTGGATATGGAGGAATTTATATTTTTCTGGAAAGATATTTAAATGAACCTGATAACATAGAGGAAAGGATTATCTTTAATGATAATGGAAGGGAAGCTGTAGAATACAAACAACAGTTTGTAAATGACAGAGGTGAAGAAGAATTGGACAGAAAATTTATAATTTATATGGTAAAGAAGAATGTACAACAAATAGATGTCAGTGGATTTGAGTTGAGAACAAATTGTAAAGAGAAAGTTGAGAAATTGTGGAAGATGAAGACAATTAAAAAGAGGGACAACAAGGAAGAGAAATTAACAAAAGGAATTTGTATCAGAAAGGAAAGAGGGCAACAACACTATAAGATTTGGAAATATGGAATAACATAAGTGATAGTGGCAGAAGAATTGAGTCAGCAGCATGATGAAAATGATGACCAGTTACAAAGTAAAGTTTGGGATACTGGATGATCAACAGAAGAAACACATGACTAGGAGGTCATGAAAACTTTCAACTTTGGGAGTCTGATGCAGGAGCATTTAGACCTAGTAAACAATGTGATGGCATGATCACATGTTGTAACTAACAAGGGGTTGGAAGACAATAGTTTAGTTAATTTTATTTATTTAAATGTGTGAGAGTGTTTATTTATTGTCGAATATGAGAAAAAGGGTATAGTGGCTGATTGATCCTCCCTATGTGGAGATCAAGCCAAGCAGTTAGATATATTTGGTTTTGAATAGGATATGAGGGATTTGAAAGCTCGATTTAGCATTTATTTAGAAGAGAGTGGAGTTGAAGAGATTCTTTAGGAGAGAGTGAGAGATTTCTGGATCTAAACCAGAATTGGTTCATGAATCCATTCTTGTATAAAATATGATCTATTTGCATAATTCAGAGGTTAGCGAGAGAGAGGTTAGCTAGAGGGGAGAGAGAGGCTAGCTAGAGGTTAGCTAGGTTGGAGTCTAGTAAGAGAGAGAGAGGATTTCAAGATGGACACAAGGTTGTTTTTTATTATTGTTGTAATCGAGCCAGAGGGCCGAGACCCTGTAGCTTTATTGTATTAAATGAATAATTCCGTGTGCATAAATATGTTATTCTCTTGAAACCCTTCGCTTGTCTCTGTATATTTTCCCGAGGAACAATTTGAGCATTCTTCTCTATTTTTATGTCTTAAGTTATAAATCGCAGCGTTCGATGCTTTATTATAGTCCATAGTGTTATACAATGACTGAGCTGCTTTAAACCCCAGTCTTTTATCCACATATATCACAGAGAGTTATATATGAATGTCGTGAGTGAAAACGAAGTATGGCAGAGGAAACTTGTGAAAGGCATATGTATAACAATATTGAATGAAATCAAGTAAAGGGATAGAATAAAGAGGTGAAGAGTAATGCACAGTGGCCATTGGATCTCTAAGATCAATGGACCAGATCTAATTGGGAAAAGCAGAGCACTTTATCGCATCGGCGGAAGTCTGTGTGAATGGACCAGACCCTAACCACTTGCCAACGCCGATTGCGATAATGCGACGAAGTGTGGATCGTTGGATTTGAAGTTGATCGAATGGTGGAGAATTGAACACATATCGCAGAGTTGAAGGGCTGATGGATGGTGCAATGGAATGTCGATATAGTGATAGCTGATAATCAGAGATCGGAGATTGGGATAGTTGGAGATCGAGACAATTGGAGATCGAGGCAATTGGAGATCGAGAAATATAAAGGAAAGCACAGTGGAAAGGACCGAAGCGGGGAGTGGATCCGAAATTGATTAGATGTAGGTGTAATATTTTTAAGATCTGGCCTTAAACTTTTGAATGGTTTTTCCATGTGTTTCTATGTAAAGCAGAGATCAGAGGAAAGGCGATAAGGCATATGGAAAAGGTGGACTTGAAAGATTTATAGAAGTGGGTTTATGTAATTTGAGTTCTGGCTTATGTGATCAAAGCAGGTTTTCCTGTGTAATCCTTTGTATTCGATAAAGTTGTATAGCTAGGTTTTTAATGTAAAAGTGCATCTATAACACTTCTGATAGAGATGTGTGGACATAATCATAAGTCCCAGGTCCGATAGTTGTATATAAGTGAAAGATGTGAGGTCCCGAGTTGTTTAAGGAAGGAGCACACATAAAAGCTTCTGATAGTTGCTTGGATATGTAGGGATGTCAGTGTGCTGGCATCACATGTTGTGCTTGAATGTATGTAATTATTATATATTTTGAAGTGCCATATATTTGTGTGCCAAGTTTATGAGTTATGAGCACCTGTATATATTTTTACATATTTATGTGTTCCGTTGATGAAACCATAAATTGGGTATATCTCACCAATCAATTCTGGTATGCTTCATAATTACATAATGTCTCGCAATTATTGTCATTAATAAATTCAATGATAAGGTTTAATAATGGAAACCATAGCTTATGTGCTTCCACAAAAATATTGGTGAATTTAATTGATGAATTTTGTTTTGAGTGCGTAGTGTTACCAATTGGTGGCTCAAGACATTGAAATGTGCACTAGGGTATATAAATTATCCATGTCGCTACCCATTTAGTCCCCATTGAATTTCACATGTCATCCTAGGTGGTACCCCTACTAAATATAGGCTTACTAAAAATTGGAAAATCTTAAAAATAGAATATGATCCCAAATGGTCATATGTAGATATAATTATGTATGGATGAGGCCTAAGTGTGAATTCACCCCAAAACCTCCTAAAGCAGAACTATGGAATATGCATTGGAATTGTAAATGATGAATAAAAGGGTCATATGTATACATAATAATGTATGGATGAGGCCCTAAGTGGACATTCACTACAAAACCTCCTAAAGTAGAACCATTGAATAAGCGTTATAAATGAGTCAATAATTTTCAACAATTTTAGGTAGTCATGTACAAACAAATATGCAAAAGTAAGGTAAAGAATAAAAACCAATGGGAATGAAACCTCCCCTCAAAATAAAAAATGTTGATGTTAGCAATATTAGTTGCTAGGTATTTGTTTCCTTGACTCCTAAGAGCTCTTGCAAATTTGTGAACAACTTCTTAGCGAAAATCTTGCTGAAGACTGCTAGTCCTCTTTTTGACCAAAAAAATTGTTATGGTTTTTGACTCATTTTCTTTTAAAACACCTCATTTCGACATTCATGATGATGTTTTCTGATTTTTTCCTATAATAACACTTTCCCAAGGTATTTTCATTGAATTTTTATTTTTTTAAATTTCTTGTAATTAATTTCATTATGAAATACCTATTCATTTGGGTTGAAACTACCCTGATTTCTTGGTCAATGTACAGTCAACATGAGCACTATGGTAGCTAAAATGTAGAACAATTTCCTAAAAATGCCAAAATCTAAGTTTTAAATATAAGATCCATGATTCGAGAAACCAACAAGGTCGATTAGATCAAATCTTACTCTTAGAATAGCTAGCATTTATTTTAGAACAAGATTTATGGATATTTTGTTAAATTTGTAGTTCCAACGGTAAGTAACTTGGCTTGCCAAAGCATATGCTATTAGTTTGAAAAATCATATTTCTACTTGGGAGCTTAAAGTTCCATTGTAGACATGTTATTAGTTTTTTTTATCAATTAGTGGAGTGTTGTTGAAGTTTTAGCTTTTGGTTTTAAGTTTAGTGTGATTTCTTGAGCCATGGAGGGCCCCCATATCTTGAGCTAGTACATAAGTTCTTGTTGTGAATTTTCATGATATATGCTTGCTATTTCACATTTTGTTTCATCATATTTTCATGTTTATATTCATTTATTGCATTCATGTACATTCAAATTTAAGACTAGCTATGAAACTAGCTTATTGGACAACATGTAGATAATCTTTAAAGGATAGTTTTTTATTTTTTATTTATATGTGTTTTTCCCATTTTGTTTCATGACTATAATACTCATTTTCCAAAGCCATCAACACCATTTTAATATAATTTTTATGAGTTGGTTATTTATTGCAGGGTAACTAGCATAGTAGTCATATTCAATATTGCATAGCAATCATACTTATTCAATTTTTCATCAAAGAAATACATCACTTGTTGAAGGTTTAAATGAGTTTAAGCATCATAAATTGGCTATTGGTTGAAGGATTTGAGTAAACGTTATAATTAATATAAATCTTAGCTAGATACTAAATACTAATTATTTACTGGTCGCTAGTCACTAGTTACTAGCTACTAGTTATTTATTCTAAACTTTGATTAAATACTAGCTATTAGAGTATACATTGATTAGACATACTTGGATTTGATTAGCATACCTTTATTTTATTAGATATACCTTGGTTTGACTGGCTTGGACATACTTTGGCTTGATTATCATAGTTATCAGAATTACATTTGACGAGCTACATGACTATTTCATTGCATCATTGAATTTCTATTCCTACTCATAGCCATAGATTTCAATGTCATTTATAATCTTTTATTATCATATATCAATTATTGTTTGAAAAATAAACCTAATTGGTCAAAGTAACCAAGGCACTAGGAGTGCCATTCACCAATTTGTAAGGAGAGGAAGGCTCCAACATTTTGAGGAATTTTCCTTTTTTCTTTGAATATTTCAAACACCATAGTTCCTTGCTTTAGTTTACTACTTTCCTAGAATAGAATGATGGTTTAAGGACATGCTAAGGGTTAAGTAGAATTCTATGAGTGACTTCTCACCTTCACTCTCATAGATGGGAAGTCTGTAGTGCATACTCATCTTTTTAACTAATATTGGGTAAAAATTAACTAAGTTGATTAAAATACTACTGGAGTGTCCACTTTCCTCCATTGGAAAGGAAGGCCTTAATGTATCAATCAACCTCTTTGATTAAAAACCCCTTTGATAATTTTTATTTCCTAGCATCTGCATGAAAACTTGGTATTTTGAATATGATTCTTAGAGAACTTGGGATTTGTGTGAGAGATCCAATATATGTCTAGTCTGAAGTTTTCTTAAGTCAAGTCAGTGTGATTTCCATTTCAAGTTTGTGTGAATAGATTAAAAGTTTTGTTTCATGCTTCCTTAATTTAGCTACTAGTTTTGAATTAGAAGTAATAAACAATCTAACTCAACCCTTTACATACTATAGTGTGCTTTAAAGTTTACGAACATTAGATTGATATAAAAATCATGTCCTAGTTTAGATCTATAAATTAGACTATCAAATATGTCTACAATATGCATGGTATAAGAGTATTACTACATATCAATGACTCCATCATCAATCTATCCTTTGATAAAGTGCATGCAAAGCTCAATGTACTCAATCTACTGATTTTGTAGTGGATTTCTATAGAACTTGAGTGTACTTTCATTATCTGATGCACGAACATTAGAGCTTCTAAATCGTCAAGTCTTTGGAGGAAAAAATTCCAAAGAGGGTACTGGACATTTCGAGAATTAATATTCTTATATGTAAATATTATATTGAGTTGAATTATTATAGGAAATATAAATGAATGAGTCATGAATCTAGAAGTTGTTTGGATAGGTAACATTTTGTTGATAAGTTTAAAGCAAATTTTCCTTGTAAAGCATGAGAGATTTATGGAGTGATTTTAGGGATAGATTGAGGGATTTTAGGGTTTAGGAAAATCTGATTTATGGAGTGATTTTGTGATCTAGAAATATATGTGATGTTTCTAAATTATATCTATTGTAAGCCTACGGGAAATTAAAAAAGAGAGTAAGTGTGAGGAAAAAGAGAGGATGACCAAATGAATGTTAAATTAGGCCATAGAGAGGAATGAGACATTCTAAATAGATGTATGTATAGATTATTTTAATGAAATGAATTTTTAATTATATGATTGTCTCTGCATGATTGTGGAATCCAAATTTGAATGCATGAATTTAGAATGAATTGTAGATAGTGGAAATCTATCATATGAAGGAAGAAATTCATGTTATGCGATTTGAGGCAATCGAGTAAGGGAAGGATTTGGTACATGCATATTTATTTTTCATGCTTGTTTTATTACAGGATCAATGAACTAGATCAAGAATTGGTTAAAGGTGTATGGTACCTTGATGTGAGTAGTGCATTGACATCCCATAGCATGAGAAGTTGAAGACATGTGAAGACTGGATTTTCTTGTATTAAGTGGTACCAAATCTAGTAATCTCTTTGGGAAAGGAAATCAGAGCAGAGATACGCTCTTTGGAGGAGAAATTTAAAGCTTGCAACATCAAAGGTTTGAGAAATATAATTGAGGTAAATTGTT